>VZSF01003944.1:208351-235046 GCA_013398295.1 Chionis minor | reverse complement strand
TGAAACTACAACAAATTATTGAGGATAGTTCTAAACTACAGCTATAATAGCTAAATTTTTAATTGACATTGCCTATAATTCCAATGATTAGGTGGGTTTACCAGATTAAAGCATGCTGCAGACCATATGACGTAGATCTGTTTGATGTCTTTTAAATGATAATATAATATAATATAGATAGGTATAGAGATATCTGTATTTTTATTAATGAAAAACTGTTCTGGGAAAGTGAATTACTAATAAATCTTATGGCAAGAAAGTAACTTAAAATGTGTTATTAATACCATTAAGTGGATAGTACTAAAAATTTTTTAAAGTTGAAAATCTTTAAAAATCACAAATTATATCTTCTACAAAAAAAAAAAAAAGAAATTGAAGAAGTGTTATTCACTTTTTTCCTCTTCAGTGATTAGTGGTATGGATATTTAATGTTTCAATTTTTCTCACATATAGACCTCTAATTCTTTTGAAACTCAATCAGGACAGTATATCCTAATTTTTGTTTTTGCATCCTTATGGCATTTCTAATTAAAAATGCAGTAGCACTAAGTCATTTACCATAATGTCTAATTTTTCATATTCTTGTTTGCTTGGATAAAAACTTAATCTTGATGGGAAATGTCACGTTCATTGTAAATGCCTCAGAACTGTATGGAAAACTGCCTGTAAAGTAAAGAAAAGATGTATAAGTATTGGAAAAATAAAATAATTATACACAAAGAAATAATAAACCAAGCATCCTTGATTACACAACTCCCCAGTGCCTTTTTCACATGCTGCAGGCTCTTTGTTATTCTCTAAAAAAACAAGGGTCTTAGGAGACCGCTTACATAATTACACTTTTAATTATGACTTTATTAGTTTGAATAAATAGTGATGTTTCCATATGTCCATGGCTGTAGTTCAGTTGTTTTTTAATTCACAAAATGCTAGAGTTTTGATCTGTGCTAGAGCTTTGTACTATCTAGAGCAGATAAGTGTGACTTCTGTACTGATGTAGATTTATTAAAATAAACAATTGAAAAAATTACCCAGAGGAATCAGGGGACTGCTCATGTGCTCAGCAGAGTAAAGGATGCTATCTTCATTAATTCCAGTCATGAAGGTAAACGCCTTAGCTGGTGACTGCAAAATGAGATTTCATAAGTTATTATTTATCTTGTATCGTAGAATGAAAATTAGCTATGTAAATAGTCTCATAGGATCATATTCCTGAATCAAAACTTATGACAGAATGTATTCAACCTGCCTTTTCTGTGTACCGCACACAACTTTTGTCTCACTCACGGTATCCTGTGATACAATCCAATATTTAATCCATCACAGTTTGGACAAGGTAAATTTGTTTAAGGAAGCAGGTATGCAAGAAACTAGGTATCAGATTGCACGTGGCATTGAACTGTTACCCAGTTATGGGCTGGAAATATTACAAAGTGCTTTGCAGTGAAGTTGACAATGATCAATGTAAAAATCTGTCACACGATCAGTGTAAAATCTATCATTAGGCATTACATGACACCATTTGGTGAAATCACTCCCTAGCTTGTAACGTCAAGACCTGGATGGATGACTTGGTGGCGGTGGGCTGGTGTGATTCATCCCCTTCAGACCTGCGTGGCATATTGCAGACTTCAGACTTGTGACAGAAGGCAGCCAGGAGTATGGCAAAGTAAAGCACTGGTTTTCCATAGAACAATGGAAATTGGAGCTAACACAGTTCTTTCTGCTTATTTCAGTTCTCACCACTGAAGAAACACACAAGACCTCACTGATGCCTTCCTAGACTTAATGTGAAACATCCTTTATTGGTCTTGTTACAGTACTGTACCAGGAGGGCCAAAACCTCCTGGCTCACTGTCTTCAGACTTTCTAACTGATCCCATACATTGACATTAAGAGATTACAAAAAATTAAACACAGTGTGGATCTATTTTGTAAATATCTATGAATCTGTATCACCCCAATGCTCCCAGAGGCTGGTATATACGTACATCTATGAGTTCAGAACATCCTACGTACTGAACTGGATTTGCCAATGTCAACCATGTAATACCCATTTTGCTGGAGAAAGATCACCAACTCTACCTTTCTCCTGGGTGTGGGAGCCCATAAATACCCATTCTCATTTTCATCTTGTCTATTATGTTTGGTGGCTGTAGTTAAACTGGTCAGCTGGCCTGGGTTTGAGAGCTGTTTGCATGCAGACAGCATACATACATACTTCTTCTGTCTGGCTGGTGACTCATTCAGCAAACTGTAGTGATGTGTCCTACCAAACCAGGAGTGCTTAGATGTGTAGGGGATTCTAGCAATTACAGGCTGCAACACTGATCTCAGAGGAGGTGGCCAAGAGCACATCAAAGCTAGCTAAATAGAGAATATTGTGTTCAAATCAAAGTCTACCTGTACTTGTGCAGTCCTCATGGGTAAATCTGAAGATACCTAAAAGAGTCCTCAAAAAGCCAGTACAAACACTTTGGCTAAGAGCTTTACACCTCCTAGCACCTTGGTGCAAGACTGTGGAATGATTTTTTTCTTATAGCTAAGGATGATCACAAAATTCAGCGCCCTCTGGTCCCAGAATAAGATACTACTCTTTGACCTTGCCTTCTCTACTGTAAATACCTTGCGAACTGTAGATTAAAAATTAATAGTACTTTTCCCCAGCACAAAACATCTTAACCATCCAAGCTGTGATTTTATACGTGCTGCTGTCCCAAGAGAATAAACAAGTGTCAGATGAGTTATGCAGTCTGGTGCAAGCGTCTCCACCAGAAGGAGAAAGATGCATAGTCACTCCCTACCATTCCCTAGTGTGTCTGCTGGCCAGGCCCTGTCTCTGTCATCATTCAACAGTGAAGTGGTATCTCACTCATAAACAGAGTGCTTATAAATGTCTATATATAGAGCAAGAGCTCTTTTGGGGATGGACTTTTCTTCTGTACTAGTTCACACCATGGCCCTGGTCCCGATACGTTCTTAACTGAAAGCTTGCTGAGTTGAGTCAGCATGAAAGCACAGGCAAGTAGTGAATGATAGTAAGAAGGGCCTGGTCTGTCGAACAAAAAAAAATTTGAGGTTTAGGTTACAATTACAAATGAGTGGCATGCAGAATAGGTTTTACTAGCTCATACTCGCTAAATAAACCAAGCATGCATTGTTCTAAATCTCATTGAACTGACAGTTGTGCCTTACTGGTGACTGAAAGAAGCTAAATGCTGTTATAATGGGACCTGATAAGTCTCGCTTCCAAAATATATTTTATTACATTCTGAAATAGCTTGTGTTAAACTAAACAATGAGGGACTTAATTACTTCAAAACCTGTTGATTCATTATGAAACAATAGCTTTTTAATACGATATTTGGCAGCTGGCTCATCTCAGGACTCAGATGGTGCCTTACATAACGTAATGCTGTGATTGAGACACAGCATAAATCGTGCAGCACTGAATCTCTGGGAAAAATACATCCACTATTGTAAATAACTGCATGTTGCATAGAGAAAAATCAGTATCAACCCAAGTACCAGTTTCCTATTCACACATAGTAAAACACTGCATACAAAATTACTTTTTCTGTTGTTGCTCACAAATTTTCTTGCTATTTTTAATGTCAGGATTTCCAACCCTGCTGCCCCTCATAAATAAAACAGCTGTGTAGGTAGGTAGTTTTCACTTACCAAATTAGAGCTGAACCCCTAATATTGTTTCACCTGCTGTTATAATTAGGCCCAGGAGAAAAGAAAGACAGCTGTTTTCCTTCTCTATCATTGTGTCATCTTATTTGTATTAAAACTGAAAAAAATCATACAGTTGTGGAGTATTGTTCTGTAGCAGAAGCTGTCAGAGTCAATAAAGTTCAATGCAGACTGGCCTGCTTCCCTGCCGTGCCTTGACATTTCAGCCCACATGGTATTACTCCACGCTTGTTACAATTTAAAATGTATGTGGAGTGTGCTTCTTCCTCTGCTTGAAACTAAAACCATTTGAAACGTATGGAAGGATCCCAGAATAATGGAGTTAATTCATTTTATCTTCATTTCTTAGGTTGTGTACCATAAATGAATCTTATGCCACAGTGTTTCTTATACTAAGAGATACGAGAAGAGATGAATAATTTTGGGCTTACACCTGAGGAATATGTCGTAATATGGCCTGAATCCCAGGCTTTACTTGCTGGAGCTGTGTTTTCATGTTAGCTGTGGTCTTGGGCTCATACTTCAGCCCAAAATCCCTGGATATCCTCTGTACCTACATGTTGACTCTCGCTCTGGCACTAAGCCCCAGCAAGCTCTGGGAAGGGAATCGGAGGATGTATGGGAGTGTGAGAAGGGACCTAGCGCACGCTTGACTTCTGCCCCTGCAGGCAGCATATGCACAACTGGACTGCCGTCCTTGGCTGTATACAGTCAGGGGCGTCTATCAAAGTAATCATCTTCATTTAGTAACTCTGCAGGAAAACAGGGATGCAGTGTCTGCTGACTGGCGGACTGTAAGCACTGTGCTACTCATCCATATGTACCGTGCCTAATATGAAGGAAGTGACATCTGCACTGGTATCTTCAAGACCTGCTGTAATATAAATGAATAGAAAAGTAAATAGAACAGGTGATATTGTGGGCAACAGTTTGGTACAAAATCATAAATGAATTATCTCTTATCATCTGTATTAATTTCTTCAGTTGCCAATAACCTCCACCTTATTTCACTTATTTTGTCTTCTTGCTTATGGCAAAATCACATTGAAAATTAAGCAGATGCTGTGTTGGTCAAATCATGTTCTCTGTCTGCTTTAAGGTGGCACACATTAATGGCTCATTAGTGTACTGAGGCGTGCACTGATGGTGAAATCCAACATGTTCATAATGCATAAAGTTGTTAAAATTCCTCTCTAAACCAGGCTATTTCTGGGACTTTATTAACCATTTAAAATAAGTACTCCTACATTAAAAAGATTTGTAAAGTCTACATTTGAGAGGTTTTGGTGACTTCCCAAATTGGTTTATGAATACTTATAATTTCTGATTTATGCCCTGAACAGTCTCTCAAAATACTAAAGTAATAAAAATTAACTATGGTAATTTACTGTAGTTTGTGTGTTTGAAACTGTGTAGGCCACAAACTTAAAACCAGCCATAAATTAATTTGCTATAACATCTTTTTACACTACATCATCGGCAGTAAAATGCTCTTAAAATGAAGAGTTTAGTTACCTTACCATGTTTTTACATTAGCAAAACATATTAAAAGGCCAAAAATTTAATATTAATGATTCCCAATTGCCCAGAAGTGTAACAAATATTATTGCTATACTTCATTCTGTTAAGATAGGAAGTTTTTTCCTAATATATTTTACTTGACCTGCTTTTATTATGGTGATTGTAAGTGTTTGCACGGTAACTATTAACGTATCAATAGGCATTGAGGTCTAGACCTCAAAAGTGCAGAGCACAAAAATGTCTCACTAATGTCAACGGCAAAGAGGGGCAGTTGGATTCTGTGGGAATTTCCCAACCGCGCAACTGTTCCCTTCAATTTGTGAAAAATCCATGTGGAAAGTTATTAAATGTGGAAGTTGTGCCAACGTTCTCTGATGTAGAAGACAACAGAGAACCAAGTTCAACAAGCTCTTTCTTGGCATACTTAAAATACAGATGGATGCGCATAGGCTAACAGGGGTCTTTTGCAGAAGGGCCCTGACACAGAGTGCCAGAGGGAGAAGTGGGTCTGTCAGCAGCCTGAGCTTGAGCTATGTTTACGGTAGTTTAGCAGCGCGGTGCTAAGCTTCAGGCCTTCTGTGCCCAGTGATGGGATGCATACAGCTGGCTCAGAAAATAGGATACACTTCATCTGTTCCATGGCTTGTACTCCCAGGGACACTAGGGGCATAGCCCAAATCTAAACAAAAGCATGCTGAGTTCCTGGGATATAAAAGAATATATATGCTGAAAAGAAGGTTAATATGACATTTACAGAACTGTATGTACAGGCAGGCTAACAACATGCAGTAAAGAAGGAGGACTTTGAATGCTGTATAAGAGAAAAGGGATACTGTGGTTAGGAAATGGAAGAGAAGTGAGAAGGCAGGAAGAATTTGTTATTGATAAAAGTGAAGCAAAAATGCTGGAAAATTTAGTGAATACATTAAGATGTTTTGAAGAAAACTTATCATTTGTGTAAAAAAGTGAAAACCCAGCAGCATACCTGTCTAGATATGGGAGAAATGTCAGATTTTTAGGGGAGAAAAAAAAAGTCTGCTAAACCAACCGCCAGAAAGGAAGACTGGATTTTGGAGGGATGCGGTCTTCATCAAAGGGAAGTTTTGAAGTTCTTTACTATTAAAGATGTTTCTGAAGAGAACCATTATCAATTCTTTCTCTGTATACAATAAAAATGAATGATAAAAATTGTCACAGTGGGCATCAAAGGAAATTTAAATCAGTTAATAGGAAAAAGCAAATGTCTAATACTTAGAGAAGCACTAGAATGAAACAGTGACATTGTGAATGCCTTCTTTAGGAGGCCTTTTAAAAATAGATTAGACAAACGTAGCCCAAATATCCAAGACAGGTTAGTCAGTCTTTCAAGGTCACTTCTAGTCCTGTTAGGAAATTCACTTAGTGGTATGGTTGAGCTCTGATTTGCAAAGCCATGTTTGCATGAGAGTTTCCTTATTGTCTTTTCCTCTTTTAAACGAATAGCTGCTGCTTGCTGATTTCTGGGATTTTTACTGCTATATATCAACAGGAAACGAAATGCCGTTTAAATGCAAGAGGAGCTGAACTGGAGTCCAGTCCAAAGATATTTTATTCTTCTGCATACATACAAATGTAATAAATCTCTTTCTTCTTGCTATAAGATGTCATGTTCATCAGTCTATGGAGATAAACTCTTTCATTTTTAACAGGGACAAGATGATTTTAAGGTAACTAAAAAATAACATATTATTTTTCTTCCCTTAAAAGTACAGACGGGGGAAAGAATTGCATAGCTCTCATAAAATAATTAAGGAAAACTGCAAGGTACTTCTAGACCATAAAAGATCCGCTCATTACCTTGTAATTCATGGACACTGTTTAATGTCATTTAGTGAACCAGAAAACTGTGATAATTTCTAAATAGTTCTCAGATCTGTCCTGCACATCCAGCTACACATGCAGAGCTCAGACTATGTCTGTACACATCACTGATTTTGCAGTCTTTCAGGTCAGTTATGAGTTTTGAAATAGCTGCATATGGTCAAGTAGCAAACATGTGGAGACTTCAGTGTTCTCACTTAACACATGTAGACACAAGCCAAGTTTTTTTGGTAAATTTTTAATGCTGCAATCTGCATGCAACAATTGGAGCACTGTTAAATTATTTAAAATTGTTTCCATAAACAACTGAAACTTTTATAATTATGTGACAAAACCAAATCCATCAAAGTGATAGTTGGTGTTCTTGCAGGGTGTGCTGATGCTCAGGTAAAAGCCAGTATATTGCAAAGGAGGGAATGAACAGACTTGCATCACCAACTTTCCAGGATTTTAAGAAGACCCGAGAAATAAGTGAGCCTAACTTCCTTTGGGGAAAAAAGATTGACTCTTTATATAAAGTGAACTAGTACAGAAGATTCCAGAAGAAGATGTATCATGGAAGAAAAGCGAAGGAGTCAAAAAGTAAACCTGCTTTATTTTATTTCTTGGACTGAGTGCTTCTTTGCTCTCTGGGGTAGAATGAAATGCCTGAAGGGATCTCTGTTAGTGCTTGAAGAACAGCTTCTCCAGTATTTCAAGACTCCACTCACCAACAAAAATTTAATTTTGTTATTTTAAAATTACATAATGTGTCTATCCCACACTACAGATATCCTGACTGATTATGAAAAGCAATCCCTAGTTACTGCAGAAAAAAACATCCATCACAAGAAACTGCATATATATATATATATTACACACATGAAAAAGAAACAACCACAAAACTGCTTCTGTGTTCACAATGAAACTCTTGCAAATTCCTGCCCCTCTACTGTCTTTACCAGATCAGTCACATGAACTTTCAGGCAGTTTGCACTAAAGCCCAAGATTTTCAGCTACATGTCACAATTCTAAAACTCAGAAACCTCATGGAGAAAGACCTGTCAGAATCTTTTTCTTGATCCCTGTAGCATTTCACATGTTCCTCTGCTGAAAGCAACACAGCAGTTTTCGATGTATGGATGAGGCTCAAACAAACCTTAAATGTGCCTAGCTAAACAAAGCATTATAACTTAAATCTAAAGCACTAAACTTCACTTTAGTTCAGCAGGTACCCAGGACATCACATAAACATGTGTTTGTAGCAGAATCTTCCCTTTGATTGTTGTTCTTCATTCCTCCAAGCTTCAGTGCAGGTCATGTTATATGAGACCTCACTCCCATGAGAGCATGCTGGGGGTCCAGCCTAGACACCTCAAGCACAAGCCAACCTCCAGTGCCAAAAATTCTTCTTACCCCCATCATATGCAAATCAAATAAAGCAGACAGGATCAATGCTAATTTGAATTGCCAAACAACTGTTCCACAATTAGGAACTTTGGTTCACACACAAGACTGGACGCACTGATCATCAAGGTGGGCATGATTTTAAGCAACTTTTCCAATGACAATCAAAAAATTTACCCAAGCTTCAGTTTCAGAGTTAACTAAAGAATAGTTTTGCATTATGTACATCCCAGTCACCCAAGATTATAGTCTGATTACACCGGTTTGTATGGTGCTCCACTGTTCATGGCTGATTAAAAAACTGATAGGCCACATTCATTAGGTAGACTCGATGTGTGCTTAACTTTCAGGAATCCTGTTCAGATGTGCATGCACGGATGTTACACATGCCTGTCCCAGTTCTTTCTTTGATGGGTGACGGCAGTACTGCTCTGGACTCTGCTCCTAAAGCCCACTTCTCTGAGCCACTGAATGGTAGCAACAAGTGTAAATTTAGAGTGGAGTCACCTGGAGTCCTTGCTGTAGAAAGAGATGACCGAGCCTTCTGCTTGCAGCTGAGGATCAAACAGGGTGGGGAAAGATAGAGAGATGGTCTATGTTATGTGATGGGGAAATGCAGTATTTGATGTACATATCCTCCTCCAAATTCCCCTACCATCATTTCTCTGGTTCAATCCAGTCTTGCAGCTTCATCAGCCTAAACCAGATGAAAGCTCTTGTTCCAACCACAGGATGAAATCTCATCTCAGTACAGAATAAAATTTAACTCCTCAGCATTTTACAATACCTGTAGTTTAAGAACCTACTTTGCATATTTTGAATAACAGCATGGCAGTTTAGCAGTTTATTGTTCTTTCAGGTCATAAAACACAATTTTAAAGCAAATTTTTTTGGGGAATATTAAAACTCAACAAATTTTTCACTGGGGAAGGAGTAGATTTTAATTTCAATTAGCCATTAACACTTCTGGTGTTAGCATTTTATTCACTGTAGGTTATTTTGTAGTGCCTTGCTTATTAGCCTGTGATTGTAATCTCTCCAAGCAAATATATTTACTTATGTCAGATTTACTGTAATTTTTACCTTTTCTGAGACAAAACTGTGTTATATCAAGGTTATTAAGAATTCTCTTTTCCCACTCTGCAAACCCAGAGAATTTTATACTGTTCTGCAGTACTGCTAGAAGAATGCTCCAGAGAGGCATGAGGTGGCTTTGAGTCAATCATGCTAATTGTTTCTGTATTTTGCTAAGCTACTGCTATCTTCAGTTGCAATTAACATGACATCTGGTAAAGCACTGGGCTGGAACATTGATTATTCTAATGTTTCTCATTAGTAATCATTAATAACAAATGAATAATTCAACCGATTATCAATTAACCTCTGGCTAAGGTTTTTGACACTATTTTTCCTCTGTAGAGACTCACAGCATGTACTATTTAACTTGCTCTGATGATCGCTTCATCTCTCTTAGAAAACCAAATTGTATTGCATTTTACTCTGAAGCAGTATAATGTGCTCCTTGTGTTTCAGGAGCACAACAGTCAATGTGCTCTATCCATTGAGACTGTATTTGTATTCTATTTACATATAACCATTGCGTGATTTCTCAACCCTGAGTTCTTCCTCATATAAGTATATAAAGTTGTACTTGGGTGGGCATGGGTACATAGATCAGAATAGGTGAAGTCAGGGTAACCAATAACTTGCTAGTAGTTATGCACCATCATCTAAGGGTACTTCCCAGAAAAAATGAATCATATAATCATAGAATCACTTGGGTTGGAAGAGACCTTCAAGATCACTGAGTCCAACCATAACCTACACTACCAAAAACACCACTAAACCATGTCCCTCAACACCACGTCCACCCATCTTTTAAATACCTCCAGGGATGGCGATTCCACCACCTCCCTGGGCAGCCTGTTCCAATGCCTGATAACCCTTTCGGTAAAGAAGTTTTTCCTAATATCCAACCTAAACCTCCCCTGGCACAACTTGAGGCCATTTCCTCTTGTCCTGTCACTAGGAAAGGAAGACTAGGAAAGGAAGACTAGGAAAGAACATTTATTTCTTACTTGTAACACCTTCCCTGGGAAACTGTATCTGGTGAGACACTGCTATGGCTCTGTCCTTGGTGTGTGGCTTAGTTAAATACATTTTGTTTAACAAAATAACTCGGTTCCCTGTAATTTCATGTTCTCACATGTATATAGCAAGACTACAGAAATATCATGGTGGTAGAAACTGCTTATTTTTTAGGAGTGAAATGTAACAAGGGTACATCTGCAAGGGCTAAATACAGTGAAAGGGAAAAAATGGGAAAGGTCATTTGTGATTTATTAACTTTGCTGCCTCTTATCAGAAGATAACAGCAGCAGCAGGAGTAGAAGAATAAATGGGGCCGTCACCACAAACTCTTGCCATATATGATAATAAAAGTGAGAAGCAGAGATACTCCTGATTGTTATGTCTTCTGTGAATGCTATGAACAGCTGTGTAAACTCTCACATATTTATGGTTACAGTTTCCTGGCTAGACTTAAGAGCTTGTACTTCCTGGAACAAACAACAGTATTTCATAAGCCACATATGTCAAGCTGCCTACACAATTAGACCCCAGCTTTCATCTGTTTTGTGTGTTAAAGATGCTCTTCAGGAGCAGTGATGGCCACCTGGGAAGACAGATGTGGAGTGGGAGAGAACACTCACTGTACCAGTGAACACCTGGGGAGCATCAGAGCAGCTTCAAGACAGATCTGCCTTCTGTGAACCTAAGACCAACCTCTGTGAGCACAACTCCATGGCACAAGGTAATGGCTGCTATAAGCTACACCCTGTTCCTCTTGCCCTAAGTGATTGTAGGAGTTCAGAGTATTCCCAAGTATACCCTTCATGCTGGTTTCAGGAAGGATTCATGACACAAGAAAAGCTTTTCTAATATTGGTCCAGTAACCAACTATTATACAAAATTATTAACTTGGACTTAGATATTACAGCTTTTGAGCAGTTTTGAAAATGCAGAACAAGTCCAAATCTTTATTCAGAATCTAAATGTTGAAGCTGAAAAGACAGCTGACAGAGAGAAATACTGACTTGTTAAGCTGCTGTGAGTGGCTGAGTTTGAAATGCAGGCAGTAGAAAACTGTTCCTCTTTGCTGTTCAGGGATGAGGAGTAAGTAAGCTGACTACTTGCTACAGTCGTGACTACTGGGAAGATGACACGACCAGTAATGCACTTAATTTTGCCTGCGGAAGCGGTGCTGGCTACTTTACACACCAACAGGCACTGCCCAAGGTGACACACTGCCCCTTAGGAAAAGGGACAAGTTATGGGATTTTTTAAATCTGCTGCAAAATTTCAAGGTCTAGGTCCTCAAAGATATTTGTCGAAGGACCTGCAAAAAAGTGTTGCCCTAGACCAATGAAGTGCTACTGGATATGTTATGTGTAGATGTGGCATTTAGGAACATGGTTTAGTGGTGGACTCAGTGGTGTTAGGTTTATGGTTGGACTCAAGGATCTTAAAGGTCTTTTCCAACCTAAATGATTCTACACTTCTATAATTCCATGATTCAGGGGCAAGAGAGCACAAAGAATCTGGCTTTGCTCTTGGTATTTCCAAACAAACAAACAAAAACAAAAAAGGAAAGGAATTTCTCCCCCCCCATTTTCAGATCTAGTGCTCCTAAGAAACATGAAGCAAACTCCTGTAATTACAAACATATGCAGAGCCACAGGCATTACTTTCTCTAAGAAAACAGAATTATGCAAAACCATACATAATGCTTTAGGTTGCTAAACACCTGATGTCTGAGGCTCTTTTATGTAACACCACACTTATGATTGGCCAAAGAGTCAAATATAAATCCCTGCACATATTTAACCTGAATACTTAATTAAAAAAAAGACAATATTAATGAACACTATTTTCTTCAAGAAGGGAGATGTTTTTCTCAGAACTTCTTCATTTCTAAATATAGCTGAATTATCATACCTTTTTTCTGGTAAATGTTAGGATTCTCCTGCATCTCTCTTTTAAAATAAGAGTCAATCCAGCTTATGTAAAAGTCCTTTTTCTTTAAAAGTAATCACTAATTTACATGAGGTATTTCAGGCTGCAGAACATTTATGAAGAATCTGTTAAACCTAGTGCTGACATTTGATTAACCACCTGTTTTTAACAAGAATATTGGCTACTTCTGTCAATGTAACAATGGATCTGGTTGAATATTGATGACTTTGCTGGTGAAAGAAACTCTTAAATCTTTTAACAATTGAAGGACAGAAACAAGTATATCTAAAACCCAATTAATTCCGTCTTAAAGAAGGCATATAATGAGTCAAATGTGGTCAAATGGGTCATTCTGTAAAAATCATTCTTCAGGAACTCTAAGACATATAGACCAAATAGATCACTTAGATGGTGTTGCTGGTATGCAACTGGATAATAATGTCTCTAATTGGGCAAGTGGTAAGTCATTTTTGGTATCTGCTTTTGAACAGACTTAGCTCAGTAGGTCAGATTGTCCAAACGTTGTTATGTCTGAATAGAAATGACTGTGTCCCATTTTGAAATAGTGTAAATGGCTACAGAGCATACAAAGTAGAAGATCTACCAAGTTGCTGTTATTCATATGTTTCTTCTTCTGCTCAGCCAGCTTGTAGTCATTTTGATTCATTTCTTTCAGTAAGCTTCAGTATTTCAATCTTTGTAGTCACCCCAGGAATACAACTCAGATTGCCTTCAGTTACGTATTTAATGTGAGGGACTTAACAGGATGCCATGCATCATTACAATGACATGAGACCCTCTGGAAATGTAAAATGATGTGTTTTGCTTGCAGACATAGTTAAAGAGACTATAACTGTCAGATGAAGCACAAAAAAGAGGAAGATAAGAGCAGTCACCCTGTCTGTCTCTCTAAATGATGTTTAAACAGAAAAAATATTGTGATCTTGTGAAAGGAATTTGGTTATTTCTTTACAGCTTTGAGGAATGGGTAGAGTGACTAAAGGCTTGTATAAAAGCAGCGCTGAGAGCACATTCATGGGGAACAGTGAAGCATAGGATGTATCTTTCTCTTTTCTTATCCTTCGTCTCCCCCTCACTCCCCTCTCACACGTGCGCACACACACACACACACAAACTTTCTCCTTTAACTCTCAATCCCCAGTATAGTTCAGTTTAGGAGAGAGACTTGTTCCTCCATTTATGTTTTTCTTTCTATTACACCTATTTTATCCTTATTGTGCAACCGGAGGCAGGAAAAGGGAGAATTAGCACAGGTCTCATCCACGTAGAGCTATTAAATCTGAGTTGATGCAAAAACCCAGATTCAGTAAAAAGAATAGTAAACAGAACTTCCTGTCAGAAGCTCTAATCTCAGCTTTTAGCTGCTGCAGGAAATGTAAAGTAAAGTAAAGTAAATACCTACCATCCCGCAGCTCAAAATCAAGAACAAAATCTCTGGTACTGTTCTACTCTTACACAAGTGTTGCATGTAAGATACTAATGACGTTCCTGAACTGGACAAGAAATAAATATCTTCTGCATGTTTTATTGTAAACATTAGGGAGTGATTTTTGAATGAAGGTAATACTCAAGAGGTGTAGCACCAGAAAAGTCCTGTGAGATTATCTTTCCTTCTGAGAACATTGATGCAAAGCTTTAGTATTCAGTTTAGTATTCAGTATTTAGTTTCATGTTGTCTACAACTACAAAAATTCAAGGAACACAAAACCTGATTAAATTGTTCATCCCCACCCTGATGCAGAAGGTGAAGGTACCATTTAGAGACTCGAGTGGCCCATTGTACTGGCTCAGTAAAGGCGTAAGTGTTTAGGAAATTACATGGAAGTGTAAAAAGGAGGATCACATCCTGCTTACTAGTTCTTCAGCTACAGTGGCCAGATGTTTATTTTGCACCCAGGCCTTTCCACCGGAGATGGGAAGCAAGTCCAGGCTGGATCTGGAGGGAGATAATAAAACTGCTTCCACCTGGTCTCTCACCAACAGCAGTAGTGAAGCAGGACAGTCTGCTTGTGGGGTAGTAGGAAACTAATTTTTAGTCTTTCCTACCTTCTACTTCTAGATGGTTTTGACTTATTTTATATTCAGTGATTATACTGTAAATCAGGATCTTAAATCCTCCCTGCATCTTAAGTCCTGCACATCCTGGCCTGTGTTCTCTCAAAAGTGGTATCTAGTGCTGTCTTTAATGCTTTCTAAAAAGCTTGTCTAGCATATAAATTTTCTTACTACAATGCTTACAGCAGCAGTAAAGAAGGACAAGGAATGCTTTATTTTCCTTTTTCCCTTTGTCACTTCAAGTATTTTTGTTGTTCTTTCCAATAGCAATGATGATAGGATTATGTAAACTGAGTTCCCCACAATTTCAGATCTTTTAGCTTTGTTCAACTATCCTATAGCAGCAGAGGCACATTAACGATGTTATTATCTTGTACCTGTTCATTCCATCTGAATGAACATAGCATGACCACATGACATATTTTCTGTCCTCTGGATTCTATCAAGAGATGTCCATGTGTTCAGGGATTTTCATGCAGTTAGGGGACAAGAAGAACCTCTTCTTTTCTATACGTTGCCTTCTTTAATAGTCATGAGTCTTTTGTTAAAATAACATCTAGAATAAAAGTTGCGTTTTTTAAGAACACTTCACAGCCTGATGTAGTTGTATTAGACAAAATTATATTGTTAATGCTATAAAGACACGCAGTGCAGACAGAAGTTTTAGTCTTAGAAAAGCAATGTAATGGAATGGTGTGCCTTCCTGAGGCACGGCATCAGAAATAGCATGTGAAAACAGGTAATTCAAACTCCATTAGATCTTTTTACAATCATGATATAGATGATTGAAGAAATTTAAAAGAGCAAAACTTATATAGCCATATTTGGATGGAACAATCATAGGTAATTCTTAGCTTCTTCTATCTAGTGCCTCCTTATACATGTAAATTCTTCACTTAGATTTGGCAGAGTAGATCTACAGGGGCTCAAATAATTGCAAAGATATCCAGTCTGAATTGCTCTGCTGACCAGGGTTTATCTTCTCCTCTCCCTTATGTCCTTTCCCTTTCTCCACCTCATGTTTTCTCAAAGGGTTAAGTTTTACCATTTATAACAGTTAAATTCTGCCTATTTCCCATTATGAAACTGATCTGACAAATATCCTTTATTTCAACAGACCTTAATGTATGACCATAAATGCCCTCCAGCACAGAGCGTGTGCTATTCTTAGTAGTCATTGACATTGTAATGGCAGGCAGGCAGTGCATCATTGTGCTGTGGTGGGAACTAACGAATCTATGCTATGCATCAACACCATATATCATGTTCACGATGAATGTTCCTGGGCCATGCCTGGTCTTGTGGAGCGGCAGTCAATTATGTAGCTTTGTAAAGGGATGCTGCAGGGGAAGGCAGGTCTTCCTGCCCTGCCTCAGAGTCTATACCTTTTCCTTCCCACCGAACCCTCCTATCCACGTGAATAAAATGAGAACAAGTGGTGATATGGGACTTAAAGCTATTAAACTGCAAAAATAAAATAATTTAACACCTCCCACCTCCCCACACCCCTCCCATTTAATCCCACTTGACAATGGGAAAATAACAGATATACAAGATACCTAAAGGAAGGGAAAAATAGTATATTTCAGCTTCTCTGGAAGGGCATATTCAACCCTACTTTCAGTCTCACTTTTATGAGGACCAAAATTCAGTGCAGATGACTTTCACTGCTTTCATTTTAATGAAACAGATCTGCCGTGAGGTCAGTGCTGCAGAGTCAAGTGTATGAGTAAGCAGCAAAACAATGAAATTATAGCGGAGGGCAAAGGGGTCCCTCCTGGTCTCTTGTCCATTAGAAGTAAAATCCACACAGATCATACTGGTAGCAATACTCCTGATTCGCAACTGGGAACTGCTTACAGAAGGATTTGTAGTCATTGCTTGACATTTCCTTGTTGAACTGCTCAGTTCCATTTCCCACTGATGGCAGCTGGAAAAAAGCTTATCAAGTTACTAGCATATTGATGCTAAACATTTGCAATGCCTTGTTTGTTGCATAGCTTTATTAATATTTATATAGTAACTGTACTTAAGCTTATCAGCCATGTATTAACACCAGTCAAGTGTAATCATACACCAAGCTTTCAGTTAATCCTGGGGAAAAAAAAAAGGAAAAAAAAAGGAAACAACAAAAGACCCTTATACGTAGTGAAATATTGACAAGAATTAAGACTAACAAAGAAAAGACAAAAAATAAATTTTTCCTTTGAAATGAAAGACAAAGACTTCAAAATAACAAAATTAAGATCTTCCATTTAAAATATGTAATAACTAGTCAGTATTTGCCAGAAGATATTCTATTCATGTTAAGTTTCCTCTTCTGTATGTCAGGATAGTTATGTTATGTAAGATACTGTCAGTAAATTTATCTTTTGATGCATTAAGAGCAACCATATTTTGTGTATCCATAACATGGTGAGTCATTCTAGCATAAATCAATGAAAACACTGTAATTCTTCGTCACATTGATTAATCACATGTAATGTTATGCAGAAAGTGATGTATTTTTCAATTATTTGACTCTGTCAACATAATTATTGAGGGCTCAGAGAAACTGTGTCAATCTGACAGCTTATTTGGGTATAAAAATAAGAAGAGGAAGAGTCACAGTTGATATTGAAATTACTAGTGTTGCACATAGTTAATATGATGAAATTAGCTACTGTGTAAACAAAGTGAAGCAGACAGAAATGGAGGAATTGTAGTTTCCAGGTTGTAGCATGAAAATATTTTGAAACTGGCAGCTATGATTGTGTCCTGAGATGACTCTGCACACAATGGAAAGAGCTGTTACAGCTCAACACCCATTTGAGGCAATGAGTAGTGGAGTTACAGCATCTCACCAAGCTCTCTTGCAGGGCAAACTTTCCCCAGGATATGTGAAGAAAGTCTCCAGAAACCACTTAATCTACTTTTCTTTGGTGCTTAATATTTAGGCAAGGTGACATCCTTTCTCATACAAAGCACCTTATGGAAGCCATACTGACTGTAAAAAAGACAATATTAGTAGTAGACATTTTTGTAGTAAGTTCTATATTCCTATCTTAACTGCCTTCCAAATTTTGGGTGTAATCATATAAAATCCTTCAATATTTGAATTTTTAAAGAATGAAACAGGTGCCTTGACCAAAGCAAGGATAAATAGAAAATTAGTTCTCTGCTGAGCAGGCAGTTCCATCCAGAATTGTAAGCCAATATTGCTGGAAAAAAACCTGCAGTCTCTTATTGCTATACACCTTTGTTTTTTATTCAGCTGAACAGAAAAATCACATTGTAAAAAGTTCTCAAACAAAACCTTGACTATTGAATTTACCATATAACACTTGTACAAACACATCTATACTAGGGCAGTGCCACTGTGGCTTAATTTGAGTAAGCCTTCGGTAGTGCCTAAGGTTCAGATGTGCCTCCCTCGCAGCAACACTTTCCATGTGGTAAGAACAAACATAATAAATTGAAAGAAGACCTGAGAATTTCAGAAGGGTATTTTCAAATTTTGTAATAGTGTGTGTTGCTAAGGAAACCTCATCTTTTGTCTGAGCCTGGTCAGGGAGGATGGATCTCAAATAAGGTAGATTAGTACATAAAATATACTTACCACTAAAAGTAGGCAGTGGAACAAATTTAAATAAATATAGTAAGATTTATCAAATGTATCTGTGACACAGATTACAGACAAGAACAATATACCAGTAAACAACATAAAACATCTTATTCATGAGACATTAATAGCAAGCTGACATCACATTAATTATTTTCTAATCCCACTTGTTTGAAATAATAGATGCAATATGCCATAATGCAGTGCAGTGCAGATTGAATTGGCTTTGTCTTCTTTGTCCAGAATACCAAATGGAAGAATCATTATTCTGCTGCAGCATACCAGCTTCTATTTATGGACTGGTGTTTTATTTTCCTAGCAATTCATCTAAAGATGTGTCGTAAGAGACCCTCCCAGGTGCATACTCACTCTTTCAAAGAATGTGCTATCTTTTCTATGGTGGTGTTTCAGAAGATGTGGAGTGGTCTTAAATAAAGTAGCTTATAAAACAGTGTTATCTGATTTAAACATTTTGGCCTCAACTGATAGTCAAGTCCAGTGCTTGCAGCAAATGAATTTTATCTGTTGACTTCAGTGGGCACTTAATCAGTCCTTATAAATTCTAAATTAGTATTGCAGTTTTCATGAAGAATATATTTATATACTAAGAATGAAATACTGCAGTTATGTTTAAATTTCAGGTTGGCTTTTGTGAAAATGTCATTGCTGTATAAAATACTACAGCTTAATGACATATTGCACTGTGTGGGCCATATGTATTTTATAGGAAATTATCCAAAATATTCTATTTAAAATAAACTTACATATTTCTTTTGACCATTAATTCCTGTGAGACAGTAGAGAGATATCCAGTACTTTAGCCCCTCCTGTGTATTTTTCAAGACTGTAATTATGTGTGTTCAGACCTGACTTTGCAGAAATAACTAGATACCTCCTTCTACATACTTTGTATTTTTTCCAATTGCATATTCAATAACTTTTTAAAATCACTTGAAATATTTCATTAAATATATTCTTCTGTCACAAGGTCTCAAAGTGAGGACAAATATATGATTTAAGCCTTCATCCTAACACTTAGTTTTCAGAACAAGCCTTAACAAAATCAAAAAAGAGGTGGGGCACTTACTGTAACTCCATTGGAATAAACCTTAAAAAAAACAGAGAAGGAATGGAGGACTCAATGTAACTCCTCTAGAAATAATTTTTTTCACTGTGATTAGCAAACCAGGGTTGTGTTCTTACTTTCTAAACCCCAAGGGTGGGTCCTTGTCCCATTGTAACTAGATTGCTCTTTCCACTCAGCAGAGTAGCCACCAGGTTAGTTTCTCTGCGGTGTTGTGGTGTATGACTGGAGCGATCACGCTCTTAATCCTTGGATCCTTTACCCCAAAGAGAATAAACAAAAAGAAAAAAGCCAGCAGTTGCTGATGCCTGCGTGCTGTAATTGTGGGCTGCTGTGGGTTTATATTAGAGGAAGCGTCAGTGAAAAAGCTATAATTAGTTCTAAGTGAGGATGGGGCAAGAGCAAAATGTACATTTATCCCTTTCTCAGATAGCGGAGGACCAACTATAATTTAAATAAGTACACCATACAAACTATTACCAAATAAACTAAGCTCTATTCATTACCACGGTGTTCCCGCCTAGACTAGAATTTTGAACTAAAGTATGGTAAAAACTCCTGGAAAATCTTAAGATATGGAGTTATTCTTCACATAACCAAACAGCCACTACCTGTGCACGCACACATACACGCACACAGAGACACGTGTCAGAAGACTTAGAACTATCAACAGGGTGTAAGAAGGATTTCCAGGCAGCAGTAGAAGTGGTGGACATAGCAGAGGATAGGTACAAAAGCTAAAAATTATTTAGATTATTTGTTATTCATCATAATAATAATTTTATAAATATTTACTATTTAGCAGTGATGGCTCTAACAAAATCACAGGTCATCTTACTGGTGCTAATTTTGAGTTACTTTCTCACACTACAGGGATAGCTGTTCAACAGCTGTTGAAGTAGCAGGTGGGTAGTTACAGGTTCGAGAGCACTGTATTGTCCAAGCACAACTGTATGTGACCAGAAAATATAACACCCCCCCACCCATTTTAAAAGCAACTGAAAGATGTTTATCTTGAACTAACTACCCTAAGAGTCAAGGAGGAATTTACTCCACTGTGGTGACATGCTACTGACTCTGGAGGACCAGTTGGCTTTGATGCTGGTCACCAGCGTGGCTGGGCCTGAAGTTACAGCTACCCTGGACTAGAAATGAAAAACTAAGTATTATTGGGGTCAAAAACGCAACATATACTTTTAAATTTCTAAGAGACATTTCCTATACTATCTCTCATTCTTATGTTACAGGTTCCACGGTTTTGGAAAAACATAACAAGTTCAGAAATCCAGTGTCTTCTACAAAACAGTGCATTTCAGCCATCATTTGCCTACTTTTTTTTCTTTTAAAATACTTTTATGAAATACCTTTAAGCAGTCTAGTAAGTCAAATGACATGAATCAAGAAACAGCAAGCCCCTATCTCACAAGCACATTACCAGTGAAAAGTTTCTGACCTTAAGTATCTTAAGTACTATCATTTTTGTTTGATTAACCTTATTTTTCTAAACTTGAAGACAGTTATCTCACATGCTTTGCCACAAAATACGTGACATTGCTGACTAGCTTCCTGGAACTCCTCTCCCCAGTCTAATTGTCCCCTTTGTTGCCATCAGGAACCAGTTGTGCTCTTTGGCAGAAACTGGGTGCATCTCCAGGGCCTGGCCTTTTTATTTCAGATGGGCTCTGAAATGTATGTTGAAAGAGTAAATTCCCTGTACAAAACCCCTCTGCATTTCTCAGCAAAGCTAATATACTCAGCCTCTGTGAAACAGTATTCAATTTCATGTCCTATGGCTCACAGTTGACATACACATTCTAATAAAAGCCCCCATTAAGGATTGTGTTTCATACTGCTCTGTGCTCTGTTTGGCTTTGCAGGTCTCTCTCTCACACGCACAAAAAGAGCTTTATTCACAAAAATAAGCTGGACTCACACCTCTAGGTCTTCTAAGTCTAGGCCTCCTAAAGCATTTAACACTTGGCCTTTTGCAACCTGAGTAAATGCTTTTAAACTTCTCCATTGAAGCTTGGCCTTTTGCCTTTTTGTGAGTTTTACTCATAACTACGAGAAGGTCTGGTGTGAAAAGAAGAAAGAGAGATTTTGGAATAGGAAGGTAATTTGGGCTGTATGGGGGAGGCAGGGAAGGAGGATGCATAGTTGGGTTGACAGAGGCTAAAACGAGGAGCCAAGAGGGAGAAGAATTCCAGAGGCTCTTTTCCCACCTTCTTAAAGCAGGAAGCTTGGCTACTGTTTTTACTCTGCTTTCACTAAATATGTAGACCTATAGCAGATGGTCTCTGGCTGGTCTGGTCTTTGGTTATTTCAAAAAATTCAGGACAAAAGTTAACAAGACCCTGCCACAAAATTGAAGCAAAATATACTGGTGCAATGAAAATGAATACAACTAGTATAATTTATAATGTCACAAAATTGTAAAACCCTAATTCAGAGCATTTGTCTATATAGACATAGACTATACAAGACAATTATAGTGAAAAGCTGGTAGGGTCTAACAAGAAGGCAGAAAAAAATAGAACACTAAAAAGCAGAAAAATTGCTAGCACAGCAAATGTTTAACAGAAAAAAATTCCCTACAAAACACATGTATTGGCAATCCTAACCCCTTTATATAATAAACTTATGTTCCTTGTGAGATGATAATATATCTACCAAACACCTGGGATTAAAATGGGTGTGGTGGCACCTGAGATTAATTAAAAAAAAAAAAAAGTAGGAAGAAAGATTGGAAGAAGCTGTTCATAAAGACATTTTGGTTACAGAAAGCTTAAAATACTGCAAGAATAAAATAAATTATTGTCTATGTTTTTATTAGCTTGCTTACGGAAGAATAAAATTGTGAGGAACATACATATTTTCCTACATAAGTAAGAAATGAGGAATTCAAAAGGGTTTGGGTGGTAGGGATTGGGAGTGGTACTGTTTGCAGGCAACACAAGGCAGAGGAAGACAGGAGCTCTTACACAGACTTTGCACGTTGAGTAGCTTCCAATGGCATATTCCTTTATCAGAGATGTAGCTGTTTCCTTCAACTCAAACAGATTTTAAAAAAAGCTAAAATTCCCCCTAGGACATCGAAAACACTGGGGGAAATGAAAGTAGAAAGAAAAGAAACACTTCAGACATATTGCTGCAGCTGTAAATTTGTGCTCTTGATATTTATAATATTACGCAGTTCACAATTAGCCTTCTGAAACTGGCACTTGAGATATCTCTCAGGCAATTATTGTCTAAATATTGCTAAAGAAAAAGAGAGTAAATCTTCAGGAAAAATATATCTAGCTGCTCTTCAGCTCAGTGGTGTTCATGCCATGAAGAACAGTAGCAATCTGTTTGATAGAAGGGGATGATTACCTATATTTCTCACACAGGTAAAAAACAGGTAAAATCTTTCAGATCATGTGATTTGGGCCTACAGTTGTCAATAGAGCATGATTTACACAAGTTTTAGAGGCTCTTCAAGATCCTTTATATTAAAGTAGATGCTACAGCAGGATTAGTAAATTGAATATTTTTGTCAGGTTTTTTTAACTTACGGTAACTGGAGTTTTCCTCCTGTGTCCCAGCAAAAAGCTGTTGTATTTATCTGTAATTTCTTGACATGAGTGGAATACGAAAGGAAATGTCTCCCAGTGGAGATACTGTGGGATAGACAGCTTCAGGGACAGGTTAGGAGTTGCAATGTGAGGAAAACAAAAAAAAAAAAAATTGCAGCAGAGTAGTTGATCCATGGTAGCAGAATAACATCATTTGAAATTTATTTAGCTAAACCAAAGAAAGCTCCTGTGGTCAAGGTGTGATGCTTGTTTTACTTCTTTTTGCACAAGTGTACTTCCGGTGTACTTTACCAGAATCATACACACAAGTATGTGCCCTTGAGAGCTCAGTGGATGAAGGTGGACAAGTTTGGTAAGGACCTTGTTTCAGATGTGTGTTTCAGTGAGCTGTTACGACCCCAGGGAAGGAAGAAAACGAGTTAGTGTGATGTCAAATCTGACATGCAGTACCTAAATTGGTGAAGCATTGTGTGCTTTGCTATTTTATATTTTTTGATAGAAATAGGTAATGGTACTCTCATATGAAGATCAGGAGTAGGCAATCTCATGAGACAACTCTAAGACAGAGCTAATGTTGCTATTAGAAACTGCAAGAACAACTCTTCACATAATTTGCATGCTCTTCAGCTATCTCTAAAAGTTTCCTCCATTATGAGTGTTCCATATATTTTTAACATAATGGTCCAATACTAATTTTTTCTCTAAATTAAGTTATGCCATTGACCCATGTTGTAAATAGGCTAGTGCAATGAAGACCGTTTTCACTGCAGGTTGTATGATGTTTTTATAACCCAACATAATAGACTTCTTGTACATCTGTATGCTATTTAATATTTGCTGTTAATGTCATATAGGAATTTTATTAGAGCAACAATAATTTTAAAACACATATTTGCATAGTTAGGGTAGCTGGCAGTGTGGGTTGAGATGTATCTACTGTGTCATACAATAATATGGTCTTTTACAGTTTATTGAAATATACGCTGCAAATTATGAGTCATCTACTTCCTACCAAATGAAATTTGTTTTCAAAACTTGTTCCAGCATGATTATACAGCGAACAGTCATAAACTATAAAGGATATAAGTTTCAAAAAGTAAGACCTGCTTGTTTCACAGAGTATTTGTCATGCTTCACTGAAACTTCTAAAAATGGCAGAAGACAAATATATGAGAAAAGCAGAATATTCTGTATTTCCCGAATCACATTTCTGGTCTAGTGTAGAACACGTTTTCTCAGACTCACTGTGTATGTCATAGCTAGGGATGGGATTGACATTAATTCTGAAACTGAGTCAATTTTTATCATCTTATCTTGACAAGGAAAGATCATGGTCATGAAATAAAGTTACTCTGTTTTACTTGTGAGGCTTAGATCATATATCAAGGTGCAATAAATATGAAACACCTGAGCAAATAAATGAAAAATACCTACCTAGGAAAAAACCCAAAAATCCAAGTCCTTTTTTCCCTATTTTTCCCAGTCTGTTCCCTTGGTTAGAAGGAAACTGGAATTCATGACAGAAAGTGCTATTAGAAATTTGAGTTTTAAATACATCATCAATCAATGTAAATCATTGCACAGCTCTAATTTCCTTTCCTCAAGGAATCTCTGTTTGTAGATTACAGACTCTCATGAGGACTAACCCTGGTTGGATCTGAGCCTGGCTTTAACCAGAACACTGGCACAGCCTGCATAAAAACTTCCCAATTTTATTAGATAACCCACCTCTTTCCCTAAGTATTTGGACAGGTACAGATATTCTATTTTTTGAGGGGGCACAAGGAGGGGGGTGCAGGGTGAAAGGAAAGTAATAATGTTTTTTAGTGATTTTCCTGATATGTATCCAAAAGTTTTTGCAGAAAGTAGAAGAAAATAATTTGATGCTATAGATGAATTTTAGTCTGACGTTAAGGGCCCAGACTGCACTATACAGACCCTTGAAACTGTGCAAGAAAAACTTCTCTTTGTTGAACTGTGCTGAAACACACATGAGAGTCTCTAAACCTTTGGCATAAATGTCCATAATAAATACAAAATTATTGCTGACAGGCCAGAAGTGGTATTTGAAATCATGATAGAGAGTTCATAACAGGGAAGTAAGAGCTTCGTGGCATTAGTCAGCTCCATGAAATCTCTTAGGCATAGTTTTGAGCAAAGTAAATCCATTAAATATGAACAATGATAGACATACAGAAGAAAGACCTTCAATTACTTTTTGCTTTCAGAAAGAAGGGAAAACTCTCTCAAGATTACTCAGACTTTCACACATCAGGAAGTTTATTATAAATACTTCTGTAGATGATACTGATCATAATGCTTCAAACGTGAGTATATGCATTCTTAAGTACAAAGACAGCTGCTCAGAAAGCAAAGGTGTGTTCTTACCAAAGATGAATCCAAGGTTAAAAACTTGGTTCTTAACCTGCATTGTCTAGGGCATATTTAACAGAAGACAAGAATAAGAAGAAATGTGACATGGAGATCGTAGAATCATAGAAAGATTTGGGTTGGAAGGGATCTCCAGAGATCACCTAGTCCAACCTCTCCACCATGCATGGGCAGGGACGTCTTTCACTAAATCAGATTGCTCTAAGCCCCATCCAACCTGACCTGGAACACTTTGAATGATGGGGCATCCACAACTTCTCTGGGGAACCTGTTCCAGTATCTGACCACCCACATCGTAAAGAATGTCTTCCTTATATCCAATCTAAGTCTACCATTTTTCAGTTTAAAGCCATTGACCGTTGTCCTGTCATTACAGGTACTTGTAAAAAGTCTTTCTTCTTCTTTCTAATAAGCCCTCCTTATATAGTGAAAGGCTGCTATAAGGTCTCCCTGGAGCTTTCTCTTCTCTAGGCTGAACGGCCCCAACTCTCTCAGCCTGTCCTCATAGCAGAGGTGTTCCAGTCCTCTGACCATTTTTGTGGCCCTCCTTTGTACCTACTCTAACAGGTCTATGTCTTTCTTGTCCTGGGAGCCCCAGAGGTGGACACAGTATTTCAGGTGAGGTCACACAGGAGTGGAGTAGAGGGGACATATCACTTCCTTCAACCTGCTGGCCACACTTCTTTTGACGCAGCCCAGGGTAAGAATGGTTTTCTGCACTGCAAGCACACACTGCTGGCTCATATCTAATTTTTCATCTACTAGTCTCCCGGAGTCCTTCTCTGCAGGGTTGCTTTCAATCAATTCATCACCCAGCTGATACCGGTATTGGGCATTGCTGCAACCTGTGTGCAGAACCTTGCATTTGGTCTTGTTGAACTTCATGAAGTTCACATGGGCCCACTCCTCAAGCCTTTCAAGGTCCCTCTGGATGGTATGGCTTCCCTCAAGCATATCAGCTGCACCACTCACCTTGGTGTCATCCAGAAAATATCATAGGGTGCACTCAATCCTCCTACCTGTGCTATTAACGAAGCTATTAAATATTACTGGTCCCAGTATGGACCCTTGAGGGATACCACTCATTACTGGTTTCCATTTGGATATTCAGCTGTTGACTGTAACTGTTTGGATGTGGCCATCCAGACAATTCCTTATCCATCTAATAGTCCATCCATCAAATCCATATCACTCCAATTTAGAGGCAAGAATGCAGGGGGAAGGGGAAGGATGGATGGGGCACATATCAAAGGCCTTACAGAATCATAGAATCATAAAATGGTTTGGGTTGGAAGAGTCCTTCACCTGGATCAGAAGTGCAGGTGGATGATGTGATTAATAAGATTCTGCAAGTACTGATTGACTAATACAAAGGTGGCAGAGAACTCTTCTGAAAATACAGATTAGCATGCTCGTGAAATTTGAGAGGTGCAAAAGTGTGGTTTAATTTGTAATTAAGAGTTGCTTTTAATTCATATAGGAAAGAAA
>VZSF01003944.1:53948-207716 GCA_013398295.1 Chionis minor | reverse complement strand
ATCCAAGGTTAAAAACTTGGTTCTTAACCTGCATTGTCTAGGGCATATTTAACAGAAGACAAGAATAAGAAGAAATGTGACATGGAGATCGTAGAATCATAGAAAGATTTGGGTTGGAAGGGATCTCCAGAGATCACCTAGTCCAACCTCTCCACCATGCATGGGCAGGGACGTCTTTCACTAAATCAGATTGCTCTAAGCCCCATCCAACCTGACCTGGAACACTTTGAATGATGGGGCATCCACAACTTCTCTGGGGAACCTGTTCCAGTATCTGACCACCCACATCGTAAAGAATGTCTTCCTTATATCCAATCTAAGTCTACCATTTTTCAGTTTAAAGCCATTGACCGTTGTCCTGTCATTACAGGTACTTGTAAAAAGTCTTTCTTCTTCTTTCTAATAAGCCCTCCTTATATAGTGAAAGGCTGCTATAAGGTCTCCCTGGAGCTTTCTCTTCTCTAGGCTGAACGGCCCCAACTCTCTCAGCCTGTCCTCATAGCAGAGGTGTTCCAGTCCTCTGACCATTTTTGTGGCCCTCCTTTGTACCTACTCTAACAGGTCTATGTCTTTCTTGTCCTGGGAGCCCCAGAGGTGGACACAGTATTTCAGGTGAGGTCACACAGGAGTGGAGTAGAGGGGACATATCACTTCCTTCAACCTGCTGGCCACACTTCTTTTGACGCAGCCCAGGGTAAGAATGGTTTTCTGCACTGCAAGCACACACTGCTGGCTCATATCTAATTTTTCATCTACTAGTCTCCCGGAGTCCTTCTCTGCAGGGTTGCTTTCAATCAATTCATCACCCAGCTGATACCGGTATTGGGCATTGCTGCAACCTGTGTGCAGAACCTTGCATTTGGTCTTGTTGAACTTCATGAAGTTCACATGGGCCCACTCCTCAAGCCTTTCAAGGTCCCTCTGGATGGTATGGCTTCCCTCAAGCATATCAGCTGCACCACTCACCTTGGTGTCATCCAGAAAATATCATAGGGTGCACTCAATCCTCCTACCTGTGCTATTAACGAAGCTATTAAATATTACTGGTCCCAGTATGGACCCTTGAGGGATACCACTCATTACTGGTTTCCATTTGGATATTCAGCTGTTGACTGTAACTGTTTGGATGTGGCCATCCAGACAATTCCTTATCCATCTAATAGTCCATCCATCAAATCCATATCACTCCAATTTAGAGGCAAGAATGCAGGGGGAAGGGGAAGGATGGATGGGGCACATATCAAAGGCCTTACAGAATCATAGAATCATAAAATGGTTTGGGTTGGAAGAGTCCTTCACCTGGATCAGAAGTGCAGGTGGATGATGTGATTAATAAGATTCTGCAAGTACTGATTGACTAATACAAAGGTGGCAGAGAACTCTTCTGAAAATACAGATTAGCATGCTCGTGAAATTTGAGAGGTGCAAAAGTGTGGTTTAATTTGTAATTAAGAGTTGCTTTTAATTCATATAGGAAAGAAATGCATTGCCGTTTATTTAAATACTTCATTGACCTCTACTACTATAATATTGAACTGTCAGATATATAACCTACGAAAATCTGTAATCAAGAAAACGTACTTAATCTTCAGTATAAGCTTATACGAAAGAATTTGGAATATGATTGAAAGATTTCTTTTTCATTTTCTGCTCATGGTGAAGACTTCATGAGGCTGAGGTATTCATAAAGCTCTGAGATCCTTAATGCTAATTTTGGGAGGACCAAAAATAGCTGTTTGCCAATCATTATTAATTCCAATGCTTTGTAAAATTTGTTATAAAGTATTACCACAGAACATTTATAACTCTGATCTTGTAGTCATTTTATATTCCTTTGCATCCAAACTATCTGAGGTCATAAAAGTTAAGAAAATGATGATTCAAAAATTAATAAGATTATCAAAACATTTCCCCTCATTTCTTCTCCTTCAGGTAAACTTGAAACACGCCTCAGGATTTGGTCATGGTCCCTGTAAAATCTTCTAACACGAAGACCAGAAAACCTGGATTCTATTATTTTCATGATGCAACCCAAAATGAAAGACAGACACATTCATCTTTTACAGACATTAAGTCCATTTGGCAATGTATTGTATAAGTTTTCTCCCTAAATGAATTTTAGTGATCTTGAAATAATAGTTATCTCGTAATACCTCTCCATGTCATCTATATCTATTAATTATCACACATGGCAATTTCAGAGGTTCTTCTGTATCCTTTGACAAATGGTGAATCACAACATAATTGAATTAGAAGGTGCTTTGCTAAAAGTTAGATATTTTTGAAAAGGAAAAGTGTCCTTTTTGATAAGCTGATTGCTTCATTATTATATTCTTCCTCTGTCTCCTAGTTAAGTCTCTTGTGACCATTGATTTACATCAAAGATTTGCTGACAGTTCGGCTTTCTCAGCTTATCCTTATGACTGGAAGAAGAAATGCCGTATAGCTTAGATCAGATTATTCATGAGAGGAAGAGATGAAATTCCTTCAGATAAGGAACAGAACAGTAAAGTATTACTATGCTGCAGTTCTTATAGTGCTACATCATTATGACACCCAGACCTACAGGACATGACAGATGACTGAAAGTAGCTGTGTTAAGTAATTGGGTGTGGGTGTCGGCAAATTTCATTTTTAATATTAAACACATCAATTGCTCAGTGCAGTCCTTTTAAAATGCTTTACACAAAGGAAACAGGTATTTTGATATGATCAGTTCTTAATGACAAATGAACAGATCATAGCTGGTATGATATACGGTGTCTGCCAGATCAAAACTTATATTTGATGTTGAATACAATTTTGTCCTTGCCTGTTCAACAGCATAAACTGAGAATACTTAAACATCAATTTACACTTAACTATTAGTCTGAAAATTTACAGTCTTCTTGTTTCATGCTTATTTGGCTTGGGAATAAATTCTTTGCTGTGAAGCTTGAGCAATGATCTAGCAGTATATAGAAACTTTTTATAAACCAGGTATTAAAGATTGGCTTTGGAGTAAGAATGAACTTTTTGACTTTTAAATAAGGTTATACCTAAAGAAGTACTTGACAGCAGGGCCTTCAAGTCAGTGATCATTGTGTCTCCTTGTAGGAGCACACAGTTTGTTCAAGTGTTTGCAATTCCAAACTGAGATCACATGAATTAAACTTGATTGATAATGTTACTGCTGACCTTTTATATCAAAGTATTCTATGGAGAAAGACAATGTAAAGAACATAAGGTACATGGAGCCTCTTAAAAGGCTGGACAAAACTGAAATGACCTGTCCCAGATTTTGGTGTTAAAGAAACTAAGTAGGAGGAAGAAATGCTTTTTTGTTTTCTTGACTGGCAAGACCAAAGTTCACTTTTGCTGAGGGTAGCAGAGAGGGGATCTGCAGCAGAGCAGTGAGCAGACCAGAGGGACTGTGAATGGACACCTCACTCTGTCTTAAATTCCATTAACTTCCCACTCTAAGAACTCCACTTCTTTTCCTGTTCTCCAAAGTACAAGACTTTCCTGAAGCATCACCAAGGAGAACCGAACTTGTTTCCCCAACTCTCCAGCTGGGCGATGGACTTGCTGCCAGCAGAGAGACATGAGGAAGGTTGACTAAAGCTGGGTGTTTAAATGTTAGCAGCAGCTAAGGATGCCATGGAACTGTGACTGCCTTAGCTGCTGTGCTGCCTGTGCCTACCACCACTTGTACTCACACGTCCCCAGGACTGTGTAAATCCATATATGTGTGTGAGTAGCATTAACTACTTCTACAACATGCCAAATTCAGAAGACTGAAGTAAGAGCTAACGGCTATGCAAGTTACTTCTAATGTGGGGGTTTTTTTCTGTGTAATTTATTTATTTATTTGTTTGTTTGTTTGTTTGTTTATTTGAAGTGTAAAAAAGGACACCTCTATTTTTGTATTAAGCCTCTTCTTCCTGCATCCTTTAGTAAGAATTGTCCTTAGAGAAGATCTAAATTTGGTCTTTCACAAGTAGTGTATCATGTTCACTGATGGTTCTGAAACAGATAAACTAAACACCGTCTCTAAAACCCACATGCAGGTTATAATAAGCACACTGTTACTTCTCCTAAAGATACCAAATAAAAAATACTGGGAAGATAGCAAAGGGTGGAGAGTGGCCCCAAAAATAAATAAAAATTTTCAGATTTAGGTTAAGGTCAAGAATAATCCTTTCAAGGTATTGTGTCATGTTCTGCTGCTTTTCTTAAACCTTCTAGTCATCTGAGGCAGGGATCTAATGGAGGAGAGTCGACAATTCGGACTGATGTTGAAAAGGTCACCTTTCAGCAGAAGGCTGTGGTTTTATCTTTCTAAATGGCTATTTTAGTAAGTATATGCTTAAGAAGTTGGAAAGTGTAGGTTTTAAAACAGTCAATGGATAACAAAATTAAATAAGCACTGATTCTCATTTAGATGAACTCAGCTCTGAAGATTTTCTAGAGATAAATTGCAAATGGAGGGTCTTGGATGGACTGGGAAGATTATCCATTTGCTAGAAATTTGAGACAAGACAGGCGTTATTAGGAAGGGTAAAACAACAATAAAAAGGCCCTAGCGGGCTTACTAAGGCAGAACTACTGAAACAGTACTTTCAAATATACCAGAGTATATTTAGCAGTGCTTAATATTTTCAAGTTCGTGATTTATTGGACAAACCGTAGCTGATGACATTTGTGCAGCTCAATAGCTGTTCAAATAATGGAAAGAATAGCAGTGGTTTTGTCTAGTAATTCAATGATAAATTCATTCTGGTGTTGAAGTGGCTTTAAGGCTGAGTAATAGTGGAAGGGGCATGAGAGAACCTAGAATAGCTGTGAAAGAGGCAGTGATATGAGAGATACAACATTGGATTTGACCGCAATATCATGTAGAAAGATTACCCTGGAGGACTGGTAATCTATAAAAAAGGCAACTGCAGACATAAAAATCTTGTGTAGGTTGTATTAGTGCAAATATATTTTAAAGCTTTCTTTCAAGTGAAAACATTTCTAGAAAGATGGATGGATAAAGCGCAGAGTGTTCAGTCCTGATAGGAGTCCCACTGGTGCTTGCTCATTGCAGAGGCAAATTTGGAAATGTTGCCCTTGAAAAGAATTACATGTAAATGTAACATGTTCTCTGCTAACTTTAATTTGACAAATCAGAACTGTGTCTCTGTGCTAGATTCCACGCTTTGAAGTTTCTTTCCCCCAAAAGCATTTTCCTAGTTTTTAGCTATTGGAAACATCTCTCTCTCTCTCCTTTCCCCAACACACCCCCCCCCACACACCCCAAAAGAGGCAAAGATATTGCAGCACCTGAGACTGTTTCTAATTAAAATTTTAATTATTCCCAAAATTCTAGTTACATAGAAGAATCGTGACACCTTTTCTTCTAGTTATCATCTGACTGTTTCATGAAGAAAGGAATGTCAGTTTTTGGAATGGAACTTTGAATAACTAGACAGCAATGACAATGTAAAAAATAGTCATATTAACTAACCTAAAAGCAATAGCAACCCAGGTAGTGCACAGCTTCTATACAGAATTCATAATTTTGTCTTACAATCCACACAGACTGACCCACACTGATCTTCTCTATGGTGCACTGGCTTTAACATGCCTCTAGAGTTTTTGGTTGCTGATCTCCAGAGGTTGGAACACTTTCTCCACAGGCAATTCTGAGCCAGGGTTTTGGGAAGTATAATGATTTCCTAGCGCGTGTAGGAAAAAACCAAGGGACACTGTTTTCAGTGAGCTCATTAGGTATGAACTCATGACATTGCACATCCTACTGATTCCTGGTAGTAAAATTTAAAGCTTGGTTTTCAGGTCTGTAGAAGGAAGTATAATGCAACTGTGATTCATGGCAGATTCATAATATCAGTGACACTCCCCTTTAGGGCAAAAAGGTGTTCTAAACTGCATGCAGCCACGAGACAGAAAGATGACAGAGGGTTTGCCCAAAATTAATAGCAATGACATATTTTTTTGCTTAAGCTCCTTAACTGAGGTAGGAAAGACAGAAGTGAAGACTGATCTGTCCCAAAAGCTCTTATGGAGAATCAAACAGCTCACAGTGGCTATCCTGGGAACAGAAGTGATGAAGATTAACTGGACTGCTTTGTGTTCTGTTACTGGGCAAATTTCACTTTTTTTTAAAGCTCTGGAGATATGTAAGGGACTTACTGCATTTTCTTCAAAATATAGAATAATAGCATCCTCTTCATTTCAAGGGAACTTTAAGATCAACACACAAGAAGAGAATCTTAAGTCACTTTTAAAAGCATACAGAAAAGATGTAATTTTGATAGGAATATGTAATTATTGCATATAATTGTATTATATAGTTACTGACAGCAACATAAAAAGGAAGGGTTATGTACCTTTTCAAGAACACACACAGGCCAAACAAGGTTGAATTGATACTTGTTTATAATGTAAAAAAAAAAGACAAAAAACCAAAAAATCCCCAACCCTCTTCTGAGAGGTGACGAACTATATTCAGACCAAAAGAGTATGCCTTAAAGTTACATGAAGTAATTTCCCATAACTTCCAATAGCTGAATTGGAAGTTCCTTTCCCTCCAAAAATGTTGTTAGATTAATATATCAAAGAGAATGATAACATCTTTCTGCATCTATGGTCCTCTCGGACTTCCCTTTGTTAGGCACTTCCAATGTATTTCTAACTAATTCATGATTTACGATGGAGAAAACCTACCTATGTGCTTAACTTCACTCCTATGATACTTCAGTTGAGATCAGGGGGAGCCTTAAAGTACCTAAACCTGTTCACCAAATCATAAAAAATCAAATAAAGCTTCAAACTGAGAGAGGGTAGATTTAGATTAGATATTAGGAAGAAATTCTTTACTGTGAGGGTGGTGAGGCACTGGAACAGGTTGGCCAGGAAAGCTGTGGATGCCCCATCCCTGGAAGTGTTCAAGGCCAGGCTGGATGGAGCTTTGAGTAACCTGGTCTAGTAGGAGGTGTCCTTGCCCATGGTGGGGGTTGGAGCTAGATGATCTTTAAGCCCCTTCCAACCCAAAACATTCTATGAGTCTATGATTCAATAACCCTATGCATTTACGAAAGACCGATTTTCTACATACAGGCTACTTTACTAACAGTGAACTTGAGGCAGTAGGAGTGGAGAATGTACAGAAAATCAAAACAGCACATACATGCCAGACTAAAACCAAATCTAAACCCTGTGAAGTAGGAGTAGATGAAAGGTGACTTTTAAAGAAAATTGATTAAATGGGTTTCCTTTGACTGTGCTGTTTGCTGCACTAAGCTGATGTTCACTTTGTTATCTTTTATGAAAGAATGATCTTTTCATGGTGCTTGTTACAGCTAGAAAATGACAGTTACTTGAACTAGTTTTAATTTTACCTGAAACAAGAATAATTAGCACTCTGGATCCAACTGTCCATATTTCATCAAAGCTGCTTTATTCCATATTAGAAGTTAGTACTCTGTGCAATTGCTTATGTTCCTTCTACTGCATGGCTTTTCACTTAATGTCATGAGACACAGCCCTCAGTAAAAACAGTCAGCAGAAGAAATAAGTTGAGATAACCTTTAGCATAGATGTATTACCTTAGTAAAAGTCCAGTAAATACAAGGAGAATGTTAATCATCTTTGCCTACTTAAAACAGGCAGAAAAATACTGTTTGAGCAGATAGGTCCCCAAACTTTATTTAGGCTGACTTCAGGCAATCGAAGTCTAATAGACGTTTTTGTAGCTGACAGCTCCCTGTGAGGAGAGAATCCTGTAGATTTAATGTGAGCTCCTGTACCACCTATAGAGCATGTTTGTCATCTTCTGTGGTTTGGAGATTTTTTTATAGACAACAGGTCAAAATATTTAAAGATGTTTAAATTTGTCTTTTTTATTGAACTTTGGTTTTTATTATTCCTTATTATGGCTTGGTTTGGCAGGAGACCCACAGGCTATCCCAAGCCCAGGGGATGCTCTCCTTCAGCCACCTGTTGGCTTCTTGGGAAGGAACCAGGAGGCTGTGGCTGATGCTGGGGGTGACAGCTTCTACCCAGTGTCGACCAGAACCCGGGATGCTGCTGCCTGGAGGGCAGCTACAGGAGAGCAGGTGGGGCAGTGGGAATGGTCCAGCAACCTGGCTGCAGTCCCGCAGCTGTTAGAGCTGGCCCATTCTCTTTGCACTCAGCAGGAACACTGCACTGAACTTCCTCAGATGCAATGACACTACTCTTGCTGCTTTAAATAAAACTGTTTACTCCTGAGGCAATTTCAGCTCTTTACTGGGTTTCTTGCGTATGCTGTGTAGAGGGGTGGTGTCAACATCTCTTTCATAGTAAAGTGATGGAAACTATGAAAATCTGTGCATGAATGGAGAGACTCCATCATTTTCAAAAATTGCAAAACTTTGCAATTTTGCAGTTGCAAGTAGTTCTAAATTCATATTGCAAAAATTATAAAACTAAACTCACAAAGATGAAGCAGGAAAAGCTCAAGAAAGTGAAAAATCACTTCACTTCATCAAAGATCCTTATTCCACAAATATCCCTTTCGGTGAAATTTTTTTGAACTTGGGCTTCTCTCCAGAAATCCTATAACAGTCTTGTTCCCCTCAGTAGATCAGTTTAGTTTTAACTTTCATTGAATTATTACACCATAATATACTACATTTTAGAGCAGCTGCAGTTACTTTTGCTTTTTGCATTTTCTTTCTTGGTTTGGGAAATGTGAGTTTGCTAGTATTCCACACAAACTTCTCTGAGAAACAATGCTCAGTTTTTTCTATATCACTGCTGCCCTTTCTATTTTGAACCCCTGTCACATATAGGTACATCTAGCTGCTATCTCCCTCCTATTTATAGTAAAGGGAAGGTCAAAGAGGCTGTGACTCTCATGGCTGTTCATAACCATCAGGCTGAGAATCCATATAACAGAGTCATTTAGAAAGGGAATATTATCTCCTTGGTTTCTGGCATGAAACATTTACATAAGTGGCCCCAAAGTGGCTTCTCTGGCAGCCACGGTGCATTGCAAACTAATGCCTAATTTTTTGTCCAAAGTCATTCCTAGGTCCCCTTGAAACCAGCAGCTTTCAAAATTTCTAAGTCCAAAGTATTTAATATTATTTTATGTAGTATGCATAGATCAGCAGTTTCTGTACTGTGGTGCAATATATTGCTGTTCTCTTCTTATCTGCGATAAAATGTAACATTAGAGTAACATCAGTGGAAAACATTCACATCACATTGAGGTAGCTCACATTTAGCCAAAGAGAGTATAATTCAAAAAAGAATAATGTACTTAGTTTCAGTAACATCTACTTCTCCGTTTGTCAGTTTTCATTGCCTTTTGCAACTCCCACTAATTTAGTGCGATTTGAAATTTCATTAATGTGATGTTAAATCTTTCTAGTGCTTTACTTTTACTTTCCAGTTCTCCCCTGGGAGCACAATAAGACTGTAAAACATAATGGGTAACTACATTTTTAACTAAGACTTCTCCTGAGAAATTTTGCCATTTGACTAAAGGAAAGAAACTTTGGTGAAATGTTATTCAATTTACTCCTTGTAAACAGTTGCAGTTGCAAAACATCTGTGGGGAGAAAAAGGGATTGGGGGATTGATATTAATATAGCACTAAGGACCAATTTGATTCCTCAAAATTGGTGTCCATGATGTATAATGACATTGGGTTGAAAGAAAGAAATGACAATGAGCTAGTATGCGCCTGTGCCATTTGGATGGCACAGCACAGCATCATTTGGGGATGTGAGGTGGTTCTTATGGAGCAGTTTTGAGTGCCTACACAGCCATTGCATAGAGATATGCAATCCAACTGTGTTCGTGTTTATGTGAAAGAGATCTCTACTCGTTCTGGGCACTGTAAACACAGCACTCACACTCTTCAGTAATAGGGGTAGTGGAAAGAAAATGGGACAGAAGATCATGGAAATAACTGGGGTGTACTCAAGATTTCCCGCGATCCTTCTAAATGTGTGCTTTATGGATAACCAGTGTGGCATGGTACAAAATTGATGATGTGAATTGCCATCTCTACTAAATGCAGGAACCAAAGATAAAGTCCTAACTTTCTGCAGAATACACTGAATAATAGGATATAAATACAAAATATTCCTACTTTGACAGTACAAAATATACTAATTTTCAGCCTATTCTTGACTGCAGCTTTCTTGACGTCCTAGCTAGAACCTGTCTGGTCTCAGACACGTGCTTCATTGCCTATCTGTAATCTTGCATACGTATTCACATCTCCCAGAAAATTAAGAATGTACTGTTAGGAAGTGATTAAGAAACTAATTGGGTCATCACCCAGGAGGAAAAGCCTGTGATACTTATCACCAAATATTCATTTTTGTCACAAGCTCTTAGCTTTGTCTGTAGTTCCTGGTTGTAGTTGGTATAGCAAATACAACTCAACTATAGGAAATGAAAAAGTTATATCCCACCATGCCTCTACCCAAATTCCTGATGGAACTCTTGCAGACTTAAATAGTTAATCACAACTTTCAGAGATGTATTTTGGAGACACCACTGTACCACATCTTTAGGTGGGTAGATTTTGGATACCATCTTCATGATTTCTTACAGCTGAGACATAATTTTGGACATGCTGTAGGAGAATCACAGCCTGCATCCACAGCAGAGGTCACAACTGCAAGTTATCTAGATATTACTGGCTCTGTTTTCCAGATATTGGCATTTGGTCATTTGCACAGATACATTCCTAACTATTTTTGGTTCATGTTTTTAAACATACAGACTTCTTCAAGCAAAATTATTTCTGGTGCTGGCTTGCCTTCCTATTCAGTAAGCATCTGAGAAATCTCTGCTTTCATGCTGAAATGGCAAAGGCTTATTTTATGTCTGTAATCCTGTATTGATCTGTTTTAATAGAAATCTCAAGACACTCAGTTCTTTTTCCATTTATCTTCCTTGCTGGGCATTTGATTACTTCTATGGTAGATTAAGAAGACTTTGTCAACTCTGACTCAACCTTATCCAAACAAAAATTCTTCCATGGGGGTTGCTGTCTTCTAGGTTTTTCCCTCTTAGATGCTCTGTTTCATAAAGCCTCTTATTTAAGCTGCACAGGTTTTAAGATTTATCACACAAATGCTGCCTCGGTCACCTCACTTCCTGCTACATAAGGAGCATGGGAAATTGTACAAATTTTGACCATATTAGGATGAGCTTTTCAAGTGGCTGCTGGATTTTCCCCTTACTGTGCAGGTGGCTATGTAGCTTACATATATATTTTTAAACAGACAAGTGGAATCTGGTTTTCAAAACAACTGATGTTAAGCATTATCAAACAGTATCATACAAAAGGAATGTAATCCATCTCCTATGCAGTAAGGTAAACATCAAGTTAAAACAAGTCACTTGTATTAACAGGACAAAAAGTACTTGGTACTTACTGCAACATCATGCTGATCTGAAAGAGGCTGCTGCTTTTTTTTTTTTTATTTTCTCTATGCCTTTGAGTATTGCACCAAAGGGATTAATTTGCTGGGGAATTATTAAGTGCTTTGCCTTCATACAAGGTCTTTTTAAATTACATTGTGCCAAATAGTACTAAAATAATTGGGTAGCTGACGATGTCATCTGCTGCAATAAATTTAGAGTGAGTATGAGATCTAATTTAATACTGGGCATCAGATCAAAAACATTTTTTCAGCATCCCAGTGATTTACAGTGAGTGAAACCTAAAAATATAAATATATTAAAATTGAGTCTAGCGATATGAGAATGTAGATTTACATATCTGTTTATCTTGATGATATGGTACCATAATCAAATTGGACATACTAATTATGAACTTCTAAATTAGTAAAATTAATTTGGATGTTACATCTATTCTGATTCTCCTAGCTGGTGTTCATCTGAAAAACTGTTGTGCACTATTACAGGGGTACTGTGATGGAATTGTATTTCCTACTTAGTTGCTAAGAATTTAAATATTTCTGCTGACACCTTATTTGTAGGGGAAAGCTGGTGAAGATGAGAGAAATTGTTTCAAACTAACAACGTCATTTCAGGTTTTTCTAGAAAACAGGTTTTCAATCAAAGCCATGGAACAGCTTTTTGAGATACATGATACCACATTTTGCAACAATTAGCATGACTTGTTATGATTCCTTAATTACAGAGCAATTACAATGTTCTTCTGAAAATCAGAATTTATAAATCCACATGTCACAAACTGACATTTGTGTATACATATAAGATGATCTCGATTGTGTTTGTAGGGACACATCATAAAGCTTGGTTTTTGGGGGCGGCTGTTACATTTACGTCCATGACATACAGCTTATTATGCATTTAACTTCTTTGCATAATAGGAGATTTTCCTAGCATTTACATCAATTTTTGAGACAGTTGATGTTTGCTGTGCTATAATAAAACAAAATAAATGGTCCTTAATTTGAAGCAAGAAATGGGTTTTGTGGACCCCACGGGTTTTCCTATTCATGTCATGCAGTGATTTTCCAAAGAAAAATATCTTTACATATCACACAGCCTTCTGTTCTTTTCCTTGTTTGGCACCTAACAATATTTACTTTTATTTATTTATTATTATCTGAATCCATAAGCCAAAGGATTCCTATATGGTAATCACGGTTCATTTTAGCCTAACATTAAAGGGCAAGCAGAGAGGCTGCTGGAAGAGTAAGTGATTGCTGTATTTCTTTCTGTTCTTGCTGGGAGCTATGCGCCAGAGAGGGTTGCAGAGGTGTAACAGGAACGTCTGGATTGCCCTTGGAGTGCGTAAAGGCAGGCTGCGGTGGCGACAGCTGATGCCTTTTTGCTGATGGTAAAATATCTCATTAATGCAAATGCTATTTGTGATAGAAAACTGTTTGGGGTGCTCAGTCATGAATCCTGGTGGTGTGTAGTTCTTCTCTATCCCTTAAAAAAACCTCTTCCCAGTAACCTGTGGATTTTCTTCTTTCCATGAAGAAAGAAGAATCTTCTTCCATTACTGAAGATTTGTTATTCTGTGGGAAGAAAGCTGATATGATGCATGAATACCCAGCCATAAGGAGCTGTGCAGTGGTCCAAGAATGCCTCCTCATCTATCTAAGGTCATCCAGCAAAAAAGGAAAGTATCACAGTCTGAATTTGTTTTATGTATTTTGTGCTCAGTGTTCTGATGCTATTGACTTCGGTTGGTATGCTGCAAATTGACTGTTTACTATACAGGACATAGCTTCTTGTCAGGTTGGATTACAGTGGGAAGTGAATAGTTTAAATCCTTTATGGCTTGACAGAAAAGGCACAGCACAGCCAATAAGTCACGACGCAAGGTGCTCAGCTGGTAAATTGCTGTCCAAACTAAGTTTGAATATAGCCAAAAATGCTCTCCATCCAAATATTTTAACTGTACAATGGATGCGTGCAACTGAGCATAACCCATTTGATGGGAAGAACCACAGGTGCCCTTCTCAGGCAGACCTGAGACCAGGATAGACATGACAGCAGTGTGTCCCTGGCCCACTTCACTAATGCACGCTCTTATCAGACTTCATGTCACAATGAATAAAGTTACAAGACTTGAGCAATGAAGTGCGTACACTGCCTCAAAAAGAGACATAGTGGAACCTTAGCGGTTACCTTAAAAGAATTAATCTGATGTAACTCTCAGCCACATACGATAAAATGGGTTTAAAATAGTTTCTTGCTAATAATCATGTGTATCATACCCTTACCCTACCTTTTCCTTGAAAAGTTGATAGTGACGCCATTTCTGAAGACTTGGAATTTTTTTGACAGAGACTTCAACACAACTGTCTATAGACAGGAAAGAGGAATTAATTATTTTTTTCCCTTTTACAATATATTTTAATACTCCAATATTTAAAATACTTTAAAACATTTGCATATATCTACTATGTTCTTGGCACTTTAATAACTTGTCTTGCAGCTATACTAAATTCTGTTAGCATTATTTTAGTCCCTTTCTCATTAAAATACACTGCCTACTGAGTTCTCAGAACAATACCCTAATGAAGATGTTCAGGCAGAATCTGGAAAGAAAAGATCTTCATTTCCTGTATAGCAATGTACTGTGATAAAGTTAAACCCTTTACAATTTTGCATGTAATAGAAGAAAATTATGAAGGAGTATGTTTTATCATTACATAGCTCAGCATGGCTAGCTTCCTTCTGAACTAAAAAACCCCGCAACAGTAAGAGGGATAATACTGGAATAATAGACATGAAATCTTGTCTTCAGGGTCTGTAACAGAACCATCAAACTTTAGTGTAAGTACAGTTTTATATTTTACTTTCTTGGTATGAAGGAATAAATATAGATAACATGGTCTCCTCTCAATCTGACTGCCAGCAATTTTAATCTGAAGCAACCCCATTAAAGACTCTGGAGTTACTTTAAGTCTTAAAAGAAATAGGATCAGAACCTATGCTACTGTATACAAACTTTATGAATCAGAAATGAATGTCCTGGATTTGAAGGAAGAAAGATTTATTGACCCTGTATTTGTACTTTCTGAAAAGTGTTCCAAAAGCAATTGATCTACTTAAAGTCTGGACAATAAGCCCTCCGACTAAGCAGTGCTGGATTTGATTGCCTGGAGTGCACAACAAAGCTTCCTGAGGAAGTTACCAATGAAAACATCACCCCATACCTCCTGCTGACACAAGAGTGATTTAAGAGCCTCAGAAGCAGCCTGTAGACCCTTTATTGTTGTTGTTGTTGTTATAATTATTATTATACTTTTCAAGGTGTTAGCTTAAGTATTTGGTTATTTTTCCTTACTACCATTGCCTAAGGGTCCACATTGTCCACAGATGCCTTCCTTCACTTGAAGGTATTTGAAATTTTTATTGATGATGGAAAGAAACATTATTTGCAGGTCAGTCTGGGTGCAAACCTCCTTGCATACACTGCAGGAGCTGGTGCTTCAGCACTGACGTTGGGGAGTCACACCGCTTGCTGTAATTCCTCTTCCTTAGACAGTTTTCCCCATATGACCCAAGGAAGGAGACAGCATAATGGCCCGTGTGCTTCTACTGCCTTTGTTGCTTACCCTACATTTTTCACTCTTTAACTTCAAATATTTGCTGTAGACCATTTTAGCTACCCCTTAAGTCTTTATCCCATTCCCTGCCTTTACCAAACTAATCTAATCAACTGATAAGCTTTACTAGGAACGATTTTCCAAACAATCTTTCCCTTGAATCTACTTCTCTCCTGCCTCCTTTCTAGCTATTGCATATCCCTTATCAGAGAGATTGCCCTCTACATGGGAAGGTGTCAAGTCTTGTTGGGTTTTGTTTGTTTGTTTTTGGTGTGGGTTTTTTTTTTTTTTAATGTAAGGGATTACATGGAGTTTATTAACAGGGAGTTGTGGCAAAGAGAAAAATCAAAAAATAATACTGTTAAAAAGTCTGCCAAAATTCATCAAATACTTAGGAATGTATTCTTTTAATAAACTGATATTTTCCTTATGAAAAAGTATGTGTTATGAAAGCTACTAATGCATATAAATGTTTTAGAATTTCTTACGTTGCTTTTTCACTTCCTTTTATTTGAGTAGATTGAAAAACATCTTCTGAAGTTTGTGCTGCATTGTGTAAAAGCTTAAAGAGCTTGAAAGCTGAGAGAAATAAGAAGTGCTTGCTGAAGATTTGTCTACTGCAGTTGCACAGAGCAGAGGTAGATGTTAGGGCCCTGACCACAGTCCCACTCCAGGAGTTTCAGGGCTGACCTAGATGACGATGTGGGAGCCCCAGTTTGTGAAAAGGGCTCTTCAAGAAAGCTCAGCTGAAAGGCCTCTGTGGGGGCTCCTCTAGCTTCGCTCAGGAACAGCTTTTGAGCAGCCACTCTACCCTCAGATCCTACTACAGCTGCATTGCAGCTGTGTTGCAGCTGTGCCTTGCCTGACTGGGTACCCTGTTGATTTGAGCTGCAGAGGTGACACTTAGATGTGTCGCGGGATGGATGTATTTGACTCAGTAATGATTTAGCAACAGTTCAGTTTTATTAGTGTCTGACAGACCCTAAAACTGGGAACTGAATTATCTCAACTTCTGTTCATCTGTGGATTCTGAATTGCATGCTGACTGAGTGTGGATAACAGGGCTACTGTTTTAAGCACACGTGTAATTAAAGAAATAGAAGGTCTGCAGAATTATAATTAGGTACTGCCCTTACTGTTTGCAAGTCAGCTATAGTCTGTCTGGTGTTAGTGGAGAGGGACTTAGGCCCGGAATGGACTTCCTGAGTCATCAAGTTTGGTTCCCTGGCACCATAACTGTACATGTCAAATCAGCCACAGAGACTGTAAAAGAAATTATGTTGTTAGTGGAAGTTATTGATATCTTGGTATGTAAAATTACTTCATCTCTGAGTAAGAAGATGTGACATCATTGTACATATGACTTGGCGTCAGTCACAAATTTTGTCAAGCTATGATCTCGGGCAGAGGAAGAAGTTTCAGCTGCCCTACCATCTACCTTGGCTATCAAGCCTGAGCAAATTTAGGCACCATCCTGCCTTGTGTCTGTCAAGCAGACCTCAGAGAGAGTTTGGGAGGGAGAGGGGATATAGTTCACTGTACTGCAAATTCAATCCAGATTTAGGCGATGTGCTTTCACAACCCATCGGGCCTGGAAGAAAGAAGGATTTCTGCCTTACACGGGTGGGGAGGCTCTGAAGCAGTCCAAAGACCGTGTAGCATAAAAAATGGTTTGTTCTGCAACCATTCAGCAGATTTGCATTGCCAGTGACCAACTTATTTTATTTAGAGTAAGCATTTCATATAAATCTCTTATTCTCATGATTTTAACATGATGCTGATTAGCTGCTGAAAAATAAGTAAAAATTAAGTAAATATAAGGGCCAGAAGTATAAAAAGAGTTACTGGACATTTGCAAAGTTTTGATTTACTTAAAACATTAATGCAATTCTATGAGCGAAATGTTAAGATATCCAAAGACTTCAGAAGAAACTCCCCACTATTTAAAAATTTCATAATTTAATATCCTTGATTGGGTCCTAAAATAAGAAATGCTGCAACCTCCAGGTTTTCAGAAAAAGAGAATTATGTACCAGTGTGGAGTTTAATAGAGGTTAGAAAAGGCCAAGAATATGAGTACAGAAATAATGGCAGAAGATTATTTCAGTGAATAATAGTTTTCAAGACATAATTATTTTGGCTAATGCATAAATAAAGTGACCTGATTTAAAATTAATTACAGCTAAAAGATAAATAGAATTGTGGCATGGCCTGTGTAATAATTATACATGCTAGATGTATAATTCAGATGCCCATAAGTGGAATTTGAAATGAATTGTAAACATCTTTGAAGTATCTGGAAAAGTTTGTCTTAGGTTTAGAATCAGTCTTAGACATACCAGCCTCCAAGGAAAAAATAGTGTCTGAATTTGCCTTTCCCACTTAAGGCTGATAAGAGACCTGTGATGTATAGGCACTGGCTTTAATGTGCATGTCATTTACTGCCTCTGTCCTGTGACAGGGCGGTAACTATTTTCACACTCATGTAACAGGCACCAGTGATAATTTTTTTATAACATCCTAGCAATTACATGACCTTCCAAGTGCTCTTGTTCAGAATGCAAAGGTAATTCCCTAGTTTGAGCATGAATCTTGTCTCATTTGAGGCTGGCACATAGTATTAGCTTTTGCTTCGCTGACAGATATTATGGATCACAGCAGAACAAGGAAAGGGGAAAAAGGGGAGAGTATGAACCCATAGATTTAATCTGAATAGAATAAGGGGAGTAAGGTTAAACAGTTTTAATTTGGGAACTCACAGATTTTTTTAACAGGTTTTTATGTGCTTAACTATTGTGTTAAAGCAATAGTTAAGCTATATTGCTTATATAGTTAAGTTAGTTATACAGTATAGTTAGTTAAGATAGATTAACTAATAAATTAATATTAGCTAATTAGTTAATATAAGCTATATTGAAAATGAGAGTTTGCTCTTTGTTCAGAAGCAAGAATCATAAATATGATCTATATTTCTTCAGGTATACAAAAGCCTATGTGGCTGGTACTCCTCCATTGTTCCAGCCTTCAGAACACTTAGCTTTTTCGGGCAGCTTTGAATAACCTGAAGTAAGATCCTAAACTTTGCATAGTTTAGAGAGAGAGATATCAAAACACACTGCTTTGACTTACTGATCCTCTTCTGCTGACCTGAACTAATACTTACGCTGACAGTTGAGAGTCTTGGGATTAAGCTTGCTCCTTGGTCTTCCCTTATTTATGGTATAGCTAACTAATGAGAACTGGTTCTGTCATGGTGGCATCCATATTGCATAAGCATGATGTGTATAAGCTTCATATCTCTTGTATTTCTTCATGAAAAGTACCAGCCATCAACCCCTGCAGAAGAACCAGGTGACTGCAAAAATTGGTGTGTGAGAAGAAACTTTGTGATCAATAATTTGACATGATGTCCCTCCTCTCCCCAGAGGTGTTTTACTAATTTGTTGCAACTAATTTACAGAAGAGGTTGCTTGAATTTTCACCAGTTTTTAGATTAGAAATCTAGCTGTTGACAAAAGGAACACACTGTCTCTGCAAAGCAAATAATTTACTATTAGTGTAATGAAGTCCTAACAATCTAATTAAAGAACGATTATTCTTCCAGTTACAGTGATGTTAACACTTCCAGTTCAAATTATATGTAGTTAAAATGATATGTTCACAAACTTTCCAGTATCTTCCCCTATCTCTGGTGTTATGCTCCTCCTTTCACTGCCCCTCTGGGTCCTAAGATTGATGGTTTCATCCTGGAAGGGAATCTACAAGTCATCAGCAACTTGAGTCTTCCCTTTGAGGAGTATGCTGCTGATGTTGACTTTTTTTGCCCTGCTGTTTTAGGTTTTGCTGGGGTCGGTTTTGTGTGTTTCAGAACACACTCAGCAACTTGCACTTCATTAACTTGTCTGTTAGTGCACATTAGAACCAATTTTACTATACATGAAGTGTTTTATGTAGACTAGATACTTGTTCTTTGTTCTCTTTATAAACCCAAATGCTAGTTTTACCCAGGTCTCAAGGCCACACTACTTTGACAATCAGTTGTTGACCACTTGTCTGTTGCTTATAGCCCAGTGATCTCCTGTGTTGTTTCACGTGTGGACTTTGAAGACCTCTGCTGTCATCCCATGCCTTTATTACTCTATAAAGCATTTTGTTACAGGGTCATAGATAATAAATTAGACACAGAATAATTCTGTGTTATTACTATTAGTTGGCAAAACTATATATAATATTAGAAGTCATGCTACACAACTGTACAAAGCAAAAGAAAAAACAAAGTAGGCAATTGTACCTTGGTCATGAGATTATTGCTGTTAGCAAGTTAAATTTTCAGGTAGCTTGTAGTATTTAACCTTTTTGACATTTTCTTTCCTTTTCTTTCTCTAATAACTGCTTATTTCCTCCTGTTTTTTTTTTTTTTTTTATTAGGTCTTGGAAAATGAAAAAAATTCTGAGTATTTTATCCTCAGCCAATTAAGAGGCCTAAAATTTGACAGACGTTTTATGTTTGGACTTCTGACTCCTCATGGGCAATTCCAATTCATTTTCATATATCACTATAAATTAAAATCGATAGGAGTAATTTTGAGATATTAGAACATTTTAGGGACTGATTACTGTGCTCTTTAGAATTTGTCTTTGGGCTAAGTTGTGATGCTAAGATTTATTTGCTGAAAAGATAGAGGAAAAGATTAGAATGGTGTTGAATGTCAGATAAGACTGAGTTTTAACACTTCTTAATTTGCTAGGTTCACACATCTTAAATTGCTTTAAAATTGTAACAGGAAGGCCATGGCCTGATTTCAGCAGAAACTGGGCAGCAGGTGTTAACATTTCCTTGCCATTTAAAGCAAACAGTCTGAAGCTCTTGTCCTTTTGCTCTATGTCCACAAATATAAACATTATTTATCTTTTTAATACACTAAAGTGGGAATTAAAAATATTTAACACCTCCCCATTCATATTCTGCAGAGGCATCTCACAAAAATCACAGTCTAAACATACCATTTATGTCCATTTCTTTTTATCTAGTTTGCAATTTGTCAGCTGTTTTCTAACCAATACCTCTTTAATACACTGCTATCTTAATTTTTCTATTCAACTTAAAGTATATATGCACATTCATCATGTTCTCATACTGCAGTTTATTAACTACAGTTGTGGCGTAAACCTTGAAGTTAGTATTCATCATCATCTTTTTCTTCAGATAACACCAATGCCACTTCTGGGGTGCTGTGAATTCTGTTAAGTTTGGTTGTCAAGTTTCAGGCTTCTCAGGGCTTCAACTTCTCTATCTTGACTTAAAAAAACCCCACACATCAGCTCCATTAATAAGTGGTAACTTCTGAAAGCAAGAAATAACTCAAAAACGTGGAGAAATACACAACCCAAACATATTTTAAAAGATCTTTGATAATGTATTCCTTATGAAAAGAAATCTTGTCACTGTAGTTTTGCTATTGTTTGCTTACTTGGGCTGCTGTAGAATTTTTTTTGTCAGGTTTTATAATAATTCTCAGATGAAAATCAAGATAAAATGAGAAAAGAATTCTATCGTAGTAGACATTTTACTGTGGTTGGTCTATAAACTGCACGGATTTTGCTCGCTCACAAAATTCAAAGAGAAGGCTTAATTTAAGATGAAGAAGTTTGTTATACATGTTTAAAATCTATCTTTCACATAATTTGTTTGGATTGCTAATCTTTGATGTCTGTAACTATTATTTTTATAATACAAAAATATTTTCAAATGCATTTAAAGTGAGATTTGGAAGAAGGGTCAATGACTTCTATTTGGTCAATTAATGAAGTTGGGAAAGAAAAAAAGGTAAAGACCCTTCCACATGTTCTTCACCTTAAGGAAGGACTGTGTATCTGAAGGTCTTTTAGTCCTTTACCTTCAAATGAGTATTAGTTGCCCTCTTAATATGGTCTGGTCACATAAGATGTAAAATTCTTAAAATCTCTTTATCAGTTAAAATAAAAGCTCGTTTTAACATTTTTCCAAAATATAAGTGCCCCCCCCCCTCCACGAAGGTACTGTTATTTCTTTATTGCAATCCTTGCTTATATTATTGGTTATGTTATGTTGTGTTGTGTTATGTAATGTTAATTATGTTACATTATGTTATATGTTGTGTTATGTTAGTCATACCCTACTAACAGTATTAGTTTAAAATGGCTGAAATATTAATGTTACCTGGTACATGGACATTATCATAAAACAAATAAATGAAAAATGCATTAAGAGACCTAAAGCAAAAAATGACAAGAATATATGTATAATTGTATGCTTTCTAATAAAACCTATGATTTGTCTTTGGAAAATTAAAATCCTCATAGACATTTCACTTATTCTTTTTAGACTTTTTTTTTTTTTTTTTTTAAAGCAATGACCATAATTATCCCTTTCAGCACAGAAATCCCACTGATATTACTGTGAGTGAATTTTAGGGGTGAAGGCTTAAAACTGACCTTTGAGATCAGGTCTTTGAGCCAGCAGGCTGTCCTGCGAAGCTGTGTTGCAACTGGAGTCAGTGGGAGTTTTCCACCATTATCTTCTTGGAAAATGGACTGCAACAGTGGCAGAAAATCAGTTCTGATCTCCAATCATGTAGCTGAGAGTAATCTTCAGGCTCTGTGGAATACAAAAGGGCTACTGCAAGGTGGAAGAGCTTGTTAATGCAATAGGGCTAGTTGACTAATGTAGCTATTCTGTCTTTACTCCTTAATCTAGCTCAGATGTCTGTATCTGACAGTGTCTTGTGCTGTCTAGGTGCATGCTGAAATACTGAGAAGCAAGGGAAATAATAGATTTGCTTAAGTTTTTTCTTCTCCTGATTTTTGCTGATGTTAATTTCAGTCCAACTCAAATTAATAGCAGAATTGTTGACAACTTTAAGAAACAATGGTTTGACTCAATGATTTAGACTTGGATATGATTGTGGCCCCAAAGGTTTGATAGTCTTTGCAATTCTTCTCCATTGGGAAGAAATTAAATCCGATTTTTTAAAAAGTTTTTACATGTTAAAAAATAAATATATATTAGACTAAATATAATTATTTAAGATCAAAAAGCTATAGATACTAATTTAAAACAAAACTGACAGATTTTGTACCATAAGACTAATGAAAAATTTGTCTTCTTCCTCAGAGAATGATGTTATGTCTTTTCTCACATGCAACTCACATTGACTTAAAGAATTCAAAACAAAGTACTTAATTTTCATCTCTAATTCACACTATGACAGACCTAGGACTTAATGGATATACTCATACTCTGCTGAGCTCCATCCTGACTTGGGCTTTCCTATAGAATTCCTTTGCATCTGTATTATACATATTATAATTGGCAGCCTTTCTCATGCAAATGGAAATAATCCTATTCTGTTCAAGAAAAGAGAAGAAAAAAGGCTGGACTCCCCCTGAACACATGCACTTTTCCCCCATGTCTGTGGCCATCCAAGCCACAAGACACCCACAGATGTTCTCTGAGAAGCTAAGAATAAAACTAATATACTTTAAGGTAGTTTTGTCTATCTTGTCCATTGTTATTTACAAGATTTCATTACATACTGCAGTGGACATGGACTGCTGTAATGAAGAACTTAAATATTTAAAGGTCTAGCTTCCGGCTGCTTTTAAAAAGATTTACTTATCTGTATTTCTGTGGCCTCAATGGTAGCAATTTATCTGACATTTTTAAACCCTCATATGTTTGGAAATTCAGCATCTAAGGTTTTGCAGAAAAAACCTCTTCTTTCTGTACTTATGTTACGACCTTTGTAGATCTTCTCCTGCAACTCTCACGTGCTTGTGGCTCTCCCTGGAAGCACTGACAGTCCCAAGGACACACAGGTTTCCAGATCAATAAGGCCTTTCATTCTGTTGAATCCAAGAGGTGTAGTAAGAATCTGGGGTTGCAATCCTACCTGGATCACAATTAAAGGCAGTATTGGTATAGCCCAATGAAGTGAGTCTACCAGCCTTTGTACTGCCCTGCAAGTAAGAATGTTTGCTAAGAGCTACTACGAGCTTTATGTGCGGTCTATAAATCACAAGCACAGTGTTTCTCATGACATTTCCTTTCAGAAAAGCACTTAGATGGTTCAGTGAAGGCTGAATTCCTGTATTAGAGAAAGAACTTCTAAGTGAAGAGGAGGAAATCTGATGTTCAACAGAAAACCAGTCAATTAATCTGAATAAATAAAAAAATAAAGAAGACGTATGCAGAGTGCCAGACTACTATTTCAGTTTGCAGCCAGGTGTTGCTTTAAATAAAACCCTATTCTGGGTACATGAAAGAAGCACAGAGTTGGTGTTTCCTCAGCTGGAGGAAGGATTTTGACAATGGAATGTGAAAAGACACTCAATGAACACTGAAAGTAAATGCTTCTGAAACTGGTCTCATGGCAATAATTGGTAATTAGTATTGGAAAGAAAAAGGAAAATGCTGTGCAGTGATTATAAGCTAACATGAAGGACATGGATGTCTTGTCTGGTATAACTTGCTATTCAAACTGAAAGATTTTGCGTTGATTAACTTTACTGGATCAGTCTATTGCCCATATGGGATTTGCTCTTTTTTTGGTCTTCAATGCCATTCACTTTTCTTTGCTATATATCTTCATTTCATTTTATAGTGAATGTCTGAAATCCAGATGGTGTGATTATTAAATTCAATGGCTATTTGTTTTTCCTCCAACAGACCACTGGCATGCTGGACTTGCTGCTGTAAAATCTAGTGTGCAATGCCGTGATTCCCCAATCCAACAAAATTTTCAATTATAAAAGGGAGACTTTATTTTGACCAGAAAATTAGGCAACTTTGCTGACATCTGTGTGGAAGAGGTTAGGCTCCAGGAGTCATATTTAGCATATCAGTAGATTGGCCTCATTTCCCCAGAAAAAGGAGGTACCTTTTCATTGGCATATTTATAAAATTCAGTGCATGTTGCTGGCTATCTGAGAAGCAGCTGATTATCTCCACTACTGCTAACAGATTGTGCAGCTTTGCAGCATGAAAATACAAGCCCTTCACCTCCAGGAAAGAGATAGGAGGACAATGGAAAAAAATGGATGTGTGGAAGGCGGTTATGGTTAAAATCATCAAACTGTGATTTTAAAGCACTTTTAAAAAAGAGAATCTGCAAAAATTGAGAGTTATCTAAAAGACTGCTTCTCAAATATATACATATTGCTGCCCCCATCAATGACATTGATAGCAGTCATCAGACTGATCTCCATTCATTATTTATTCCTTGCATTAAGATCACCATGAGACTCACCATATTTTAGATTAGTAAGTTAACCAAGAGAATGTTGAAACTAAGTTTCAGCTTTGTATAGAAATAAAATTCTGAAAGAGAATTAAACAAATGTAATTAACTTGTTTGAGCATCTTGCCAGTTTAAATCCTGTTTGTTGAATATAGTTTTCTGTATAAGGTACAGGGTTTTGCTGGTATTTGTAAAAATTTGAAGGTTATTACTATGACAGACTGAAGTAGGGTAAAGATTCTACATTTCTGTTTCACAACTTGCCTCAGATAACCACTCAGCTCACCAAAAAACACACTTTCTCTTTCCCTCTCAATCTTTTTCTCCTGTATGTGTGCCTGCTTGCACACACACTTGTGCACACAATGTCTCTCTCTCTATATATATATATCAAGAAAGTCAATGACTTGAATGGAGTACATGGTATCTATTCAAAGCTGGGTAGCAAAGCTAAGAAGAACGTGTGCTCTCCCAGACCATCACAGTTGATGTGTTCTGAGGAAATGATGAAGTAGCTGAATCCCTGCAACTGCTTCAGCCTAGTTGGTTTCTCTGTAGTGACTGCCAAAAGTGTTTCTGAGACAAAGCTATTGCAATGTTTTGATGTGAACATCTGCTAATTTCCTCTTTCTGCCAGCTGCAGTTTCCTTAGTATTTGCTTTAGACAGGTCACAAGAAAGGCCAGAAGGACTTGTGTGGGAAATGTTAAAAGCTAACCCTCAGCACAGATAATACATTTAATTAAGTACATTACAGGTCTCCTCCCTCCCCCAAGGTGACAGTGTCTGCAGTGAGCTGCTGAGTGAATCCTGACTGTTCAGCTAGAAAGAAGATTCTTTAACCCTCAGAGAACCCAGGCTATTCGAAGAGCACAGGCTCTCTGACCAGCAATTATTCACAAATCAGAATACATTGGCTGGATGCCAACAGAAGATTCAGAGTGAGAAACTGGGTTACAGCAATAAATCATGAATGAGATGGAAGAAGTGGAGAGCATGGGTACTCCCTGGGTCCAGACTACTAATGAATGTTGCAAGGTGGTGGGATAAGCACATAGTGGGAGATCCTGAGGCAGTATGGGTGGTGGTAGATGCAGTTAGGTGTACTTAACAGGAAAGAGGGGAATGGGTGGTCTCTTGGGGATGGCTCTGTGCAAGAAGAGAGTTGGGAACGCAGGTGGCTTCCTGGTGCAGAAGACGGGATGGCAGGAGGGCACAGAACATTAGATGTGGTTTGTAGCAACCACATTGGGAGTCTAGTCCCTGAGTACTTTCCTGATAATGTTTATAACCTTTTGCCTCAATGCAATGCTCTTCTTTGTCCTGCCTTCTCTGGGAGAGTTAGAGCACCTGGATGGTTTGCAGGTGGGTCTTCATACCAGAGAACAATGTGTGGACCTATTCTCAACCAATCTGTGAAATGCAAGTAATATATGTCTTCCCTTTCAAGGATATGATGGTACATCTGACACTGGAGTCTGTTACTATTTTATACACTTTTTGATCTGTTTGTTGACTAATAGGTTGCTAAAGTGACCAGCAATATAAGATCCTTGAAGAGTTATAACACTTTCTTTAGCAAAACTTTTTTTATCCTCACTGCTGTTCTGTTGTCAGTAATTGCGTGGTCTTCATTGCTGTAATCTGATTTGGGTAACAAACTGCCTGCAAAGCCAATGGTGTTCTTTGTCACTTCTACAGGATCTCAGGCTGGGACTAATCAAAAATTCCCCTGGTGTGCACAGAATTAAGCTTTGCTTTTGTCACGCATACAAGAGAACATGCTTATTTGCACAACTGAAAAACCCACGTTCACTGAGGTTGTAGAGACGAACAGATCGCTTTGATGAATTTCAGATGCAGTATAGACTGGAGATTCTTTGTAAGGCTGTGCCACCACTCTGAGGCTCTGCTGTGGATCTGTGCTCCTGGCTGGCAACTTGCTTGTAGTTTGTGTTCCAAATGGTTTGGCCTCCTGCTGTGAAAAGATACTTTCACACAATTTCCAATCCATTAAGGAAGTATCTGTCTGGCAGTTTCCAATCCATATGAGCCTGTACAGTCCCACTCCATATGAGCTAACGTACTTTTTTCTCGTCTCACTCTCTGCCTGACAGCATAGAGAAGAACCATTTTTGCAAGCTGAAGAAAAAGAGAAGTAGCGCTAACTACAGTTAACAACTCATTCCTCTCTAGAAATATGGATTCTGAATAAAGAACAGGACGAAAATGCTACTGTTGGGCCTTGTTCTTCCTGTTCCAAACAAGAAATCAAAGTATGTCTTCTCCTTCAGCTCCTGTCTGTGGGCCTGTTATAACCTTTATGGTATAGCTTTGTCCTGGTTTGAGGTAAAACAGGACCCATTTTCTGTTTTGTGATTTTACCTTGCAGCTGAGCCTCTTCCGACTGAATGAACTTTCTGAAATTAACAGCATATTGTGCAGAAACTGTTCACTCTTGGAGTGATAAATCCTGATTAGCTGTAATTTATGCCAAGGAATGGTTATGCAGAAAGGTTCCTGCTTATACTTATTGCTATAACAACTGAGGCCAGCCAACTTTGTTATTTGCCCCGTTGGAGGGTCAGGAGCAGAAAAGTGTAGGGGGGTTGCACCCTGCGGGGAGGAGCGGACAGGACAGGTGACCAAAAACTGGTATTCCATCCGATCTGCCTCACGTTCAGTATAAAAGCTGAGCGATCGAAGGGTCAGCACTTTGTTCAATTGCTGGTGTCTGAGGAGGACACTGCTCGTCTGCCTTTGATCCTGATTCCTGCATTCTTGAATCCACATCTGGAATCCAGCTCCTGTCCATCTCTGAGTCCAGACTGGGACTTTCCTATTGCCTGTCGGTGACATCATCTTGGGAGCTTGATACAGTTTTGTATATATTGTACATATTTCATTATTTTATTTTTTAAATTATTTTATTAATGTATTAATATTTTCATTAAAGTAGTTTAGTTTTTTTCTAAACGTATAAGTTTCTTTCTCTCTCTCCCTTCTCTCCTTGGAGAGAGAGGTGGGGGAAGGCATCTGTCATTTNTTCAAATATTGTTGTACTGTTTGATTTTCACAGATGTTTATATATATATATTACATATAATATACTTATATATATAATGCAGATGGTAAGAGATACCTTAAGAGAGTGTATTTTCTTCTATTCTCAATACTCTAGTCTTTGAATCTTCATGCATCTTGCAATTTTTCATTAAGTTTTCTTAACTTCATATGTAGCTTATTCTTGCTTCCTCTGCAGAGAGATATGTGTGGTAGAGAACTATGGGTTAGAATGTGGTTTGAGAAATTTATGTTTTCTTTGTTTGAATTTTCGTTAATGAAGAAGAGCTAGAAGAATTGTCCCTTGCTCTTTGAGCAGAATGGTGGCATTTATACACTTAGGTCTCTGCTAAAGCAGGCTCTCCACTCAATCAAGTTTTATGCACTGTAAGCTTTTAATGCTTGAGAGTTAGAAGTCAAGATCAGCTTCTTAAACCTTTGGATGAATTTTCTGGATATCCAGCTACAAAACTGTTTCATTCTTTGAAAGCAAAGACTGCTTTCTTGAACCTTGAGATCTCCAGTGGGGACAAATGGTGATCTTCTTCCTCCTAACTGCACTGTTATGAAGAAATTTGTATTCCCTGGCATTTTGCGAGGGTTTATAACTTCACATGGAGACTTACTGTACAAACATAGTCTGGTTGGCAAAGGCCTATATGAATGAGCAGGTACACTGACAACGGAAGATCACATCTTAAGCAGAGAGAATTAGTTGGTGAAAATCACTCATGGCAAACAAGGTATAACAGTTTATGCCTGGTTACTTGCTACATTTGGGTACCTGAAAACAGATTAAGAGTGTGTTTTGAAAACAGCTCTGCATTCTGCTCCCACTTGAGAAAAACATGCACTTCTCCCAAACTAATTCTTCAAACTAATTTATATTTTAGGGTCCTGTTTCTGGCACTGCCACAGTCAAGTGGCAGCGAAGCCACTTGTTAGCTATATTACCTGAACAATTGTACATAGAAACCTCCTGTAGATTTGGTTTTACACAGGTATTTTTTTTAATGTCCCTTGATAAGATTTACTATGTACAGCACTCCATAACTGAGAAGTCGAGAAGCTGAACTACTATTTTTCATAACTAATTTCTGGACTCTGTGAAGGAGCTCCTTGGACTTTTGCCACTTCCATCTTGGTGGGATTATCTTGCTTGCATATACTGTTGTAATATCTGATTACCATTGGAGTTCATGTGATGTCAAGTATTAATATCAATAGGATCAGGACAGGAAATAACCAATAATATAAAATCCATTATTTTCTAAATATTAGTAGTTTTTTTTGCATTTTAAAACATATGAAAAGCAAATATTAATTATTTTATTTACAAGCACCAGGCTATTAAAAAAAAAGGAAATTAAGAATTCCTCTTTAGCTTTTCCGTTCTTTTCATTCAATACAAGACATCGGAGGAAAGCACGTAAACAAGGTACAGCAGCTAGGAGAAATAATTGCTTATGAAATTTGATCATTCTAAATATTCACACTTAATAACCCATTCAGGTCCATTTACTCAGGTTTCTGCTGGTGAATACTTAGAAGAAAGAAAACAGAATCTCTGAAAATGTACTTTGCTTTATGAGCACTGTCTGTTGAACTCTTGAGATTTGTTTCTCATCTCTTGTATAAAAAAAATGTGTCGAGTTTGCCTCACTAATATTAATGTTGTTGCTCCTTGCTTGTGCTGAGGATGGTACTTAGGAACTGGTTTCCATGATTAGTAAATTGGAATACTGTAAGTGCAGCTAGTTTAAAAGCCTTCCTTTAGCAATGACATGACATTTTCCAACAACACATATTAAAGGCTTAAAGGATCCCTTCTTTTCCCCTTGCCTCTCTTTACCTATGTCCTGTGTTGTGGATGACTGTGGATGACGTGTTTTCCAGATCTTACTGTGAAGCCAAAAACTATTTTATAAGCTAAGAAAAATCTTTTACAAAGTAAAAATAATATGCAAAATTAGATTTTTGTTTTCAGGAGCTCTTCAACATTGAATCCTGTTCCACCAACTCTAGATATGACTGCTACTACAAACAAATATTGGGATTAACAGATGGAGAGAGATAAAATAAAAATGAAAAAAAAAATTCCATATTGCTTAGCTATTTTCCCTGTTAATTTTTAAGACTATTCTCATTGGCTGATATGTGAAGTTCATCTTCCCTGTCAGTTATCATTCTATGGACAAGTAATGCAGATACTGTGTTTTCAAATAAAAACTCATACTCAGTAGTTTTAGGTCTGCGCTGAATCTAATGAATGCACCTCTGTATTCACTGGTTTTCAAAATTTGAAGTTAGCAAAATATTAAGTAGCAGTTGTGGGTTTTTAAAAATAATTACTATAATGCTTTCCAAACAGGAGAAGCAGTCTTCTGAAATGGTAGTAAATACTGTAACTGATATAGTTTTAAGGGAGTTACTATTAACTTCTTCATCCTCATTCTGATGAATGCTCACCTATTTTCATGCGGCAGCTTCACATTCCACTCCCGAAGAGGCAGAAGCTGCAGAAAGAGGGGAACAGGCTTTGTGGCATTAGGGAGGATGAAGAGGAGTGTAGTTGGATCTTAGCTAGGAGAGTAAGCAGCACGGAGGCAAGAAGGAACAACACAGGAGAAGAAAGGGAACGTGAGCTTCCAGAAGAGAGGAAAAATGCAAGATTGTGAGCTCTGTGAGGAGGGAACGGCTCCATTCTCACCTGCACCTGTTCTTGCAGCAAATATATTCAGGGACCGTGCATTAGGGGGAAGATAAATTCTGTCAGGGGAAGATTTCAGACTAGATCAGAGAGGCTGTTGGACTGAGCAGTGTTAAGAAGAGTCAGTGGAGAGGCTCTTCTCTGTGGGACAGAGGCACCTGTTCATGGGCCAGACCTGCTACCCAGGAGTCACTGTTGGCCTGGGATCTGTTTCTGTGATGCTGCAGAGACTGCAAGGCTCATATAGCCTTGGGTTGTTGTTCGTTGCTGGTCATCTATGTGGGCACTAATGGAAGAACAGACGGTGGTGCTGTACCTCAAATGGATCAGGTGGACTCTGGAGGGGTACTCCTTAGGAGGAGAGGTAAGACTCCAAGTGGTGTTTTCCTCAGCATTCTGTGCAAGGGCAAAGCTCTGAATATGGGTATGGGAATCCTATTGGCCAACACACCGCTGTGCAGCTGATATTGAAAATAAAGCTTTAGATCATCTGAAGCCATGTGCCATTTGATGGAGTCTGGTAAGAGAAGAAGGATATCAGTTGACAGAGGGAAAACCACCTTTGTAAAGAGACTTACCAGCCTGCAGAAGAGAGTTTTAGATTGATTTACTGAGGCAGAAGGACTGCAGATCTCCTGGCTGCAAAGGGAGGAGGTACTCATGAGAGAAAGCACCGGAAAAGGCTTTCACATTTCTGCTCAGAACGCAGGCCATTCAGAAGCTTGTCCCAAATAACTATATGTGGAAACAAGAGGAAGAAGTCCATGTGCAGTGTCAGTGCTATGATGAGATGGGAGCCGTGGGAACTGTGGGGCACATGTAAGTGGAACACAGTCCTTGGAGGGTGCAGGCTCTTTGAAAGCAATGAGCAACAAAAAGAGGAAGGAGAGTTGTGCTCTATGGAAAGGAAGGACAAGACTGCACCAAGCTTTAGTGCCAACCTGGAGAAACATCTGTCAAGACCTGAGGGTCAGAGGGAAGTAATTTCAGTGGTATCGTCACTGGGATATGCCACAAGCATCCTGAAGTGGGTTTGGATTCCCACCAACAATTAATGAAAGGATCCTGAACATGAGCCCTAGTCTTCATGGGAGATGACACCCACACAGCTATTTACTGGGAGGGTATCATGGCTTTGTGCAACAAACCAAAAAGTTTCTAAGTTGTGTTGGTGACCATTTCCTGACGAAAATGTTAGAGTGGGTGAGCAGGAGTAACGCTGTGTTTGCCTACTGCTTACAAACAGGGAAGAATGACAAATCATAGAATCACAGAATCATGGAATGTTTCCTGGGATGGGACATCTACCACCTCTCTAGGCAACCTGTGCCAGTGTTTCATCACTCTCACTGTAAAAAAATGAATCCTTATATCGTCTAAATCTACTCTTTTAGTTTAAAACCATTACCCCTTGTCCTATCCCAACAGGCCCTGCTAAAAAGTTTGTCCCCATCTTTCTCATGAGCCCGCTTTAAGAACTGAAAGGACACAGTAAGTTCTCCCTGGAGCATTCTCTTCTCCAGGCTGAACAACCCCAACTCTCTCAGCATGTCCTCACAGCAGAGGTGCTCCATCCCTCTGACCATCTTCATAGCCCTCCTCTGGAATCATTCCAACAGGTCCATGTCCTTCTTATGTTGGGGGGTCCAGAGCTGGATGCAGTACTCCAGGTGGGGTCTCAACAGAACGGAGTAGAGGGGTACAATCACCTCCGTCAACCTGCTGGCCACGCTTCTTTTGATGCAGCCTGGGATGAGGATGGTCTTCTGGGTTCTGAAAGCAAATCGTTGGCTCATGTCCAGCTTTTCTGAATTCAAGAGGAAAATGGGTGGATACAGGAGGTGGAAACAAGGACCACCAAAGAGGTGGATGTAAGCATTGCTCAGATATTTTGGGGTGAAATCAAGAAGGACAGTCAGCCTCACCTAAGTTTCTGGAAAGATTATAAAGCCCATTTTCACTGAATTAGTTTCCAAACCCGTGAAGATCAGGGAGAAAATTAGTAACAGTTAACTCAGGTTTACCAGTGGAAATTCCACCTTGTCTGACCTGGTGAACTTCTACAATGAAAAACACTAGCTGTGTGGATGTGATGAGAAAGGTGCATGTGATACAGTTAGTACTGCTCATAAGCAACAATGTGTTCCTGTTCAAATGAATACCATTTGATACCATAAATGTTTTTCAATCTTTTTTTGTAAATTATCATGGAATATTTTTTTAAAAAAAGTATTTCCAAATGACATCTGAGCTCTCTATTTCCACTTCCAGAAATTCCCCTTAACAATGTGAAATTTAAAAAGGAAACTCCCAGATATAAGCACCATTAAAACCCACTTCACTTTGATCCAGTCCTTTGAAAAGGGTAGAATATTTTCTTTGTTTCCTATTAACAGCATATTCTTATGAGATGTCAAAGAGACAATATGAATAAATAAATAAATATATACACGTGTAAATGTTTTTTTTCCCTGTTCATACTTAACTTTCGTCTTTTCCAGTGATGCCAGCAGCTTCTTAGCTCTGATACTGAGGCATTTTCCTTCTTGCTATAACCGAGCAAATTAGATCAGTTTGAGCATGGAGTCCCATCATGAAGAGTCAGATAAAATACGAGCTTCTTTATCCTCTGTAGGACTAAAAGCTTTTCCTCTAGCTTTGATCATTTGGGTAGTGATTAAAAAAAGAGTAAGCTTTCACTGGAGAGACTCAAAATGGACTCCACAAATACCAGAGGGAGATTCAGAAAATTAAATTATTATCTAAACTGCCAAATATGGGATATTTTTCAGCATTTACCTTTTGAATAGGCTTTAAACCTGAGAAATATATTTATTGACAGATCCTTCAGCAAAGCACCACAGTTACCATGCTTATAGACTTGAGTTACACATGTAATTGTATTTATGATTCTTATTATTTATAGTAACTTTGAAGAACAATGAAGAATTGGTCTTTATTGTGCTTGGCATTCGAAACTGCTGTAGAAAGAGTCCACAAAGAACATGGACAGTTCTCAGAAACAGTTGTCCTTTAAGTAAATTCTTCTGCAATATTAACCAGAAACTGAAGAATAGAAAATGGCAATTTGCAACAAAAAATTTTGTGAAATTTGCACTGTAGATTTTATAATGAAGAGTAGTTTATATGGAGAAAACATTTTATACTGGGCAAAGTGAAGTATTACATAGGGAAGTTGGCTGTTGTTTCAGTTTTGCCCCATTTCCTCTCCTTAAATCAGCAATACTCTACTGGCAGAAATATAAAGAACTATAACCTATTACCTGAATCAAATCTGTTAGTAGGCAAATGCAGACAGCACATTTGCACAAATAAGAAATCCCACTTCAAATAACTCGCTAATTTCTTTTTTTTTTTTTTTGTATTTATGTTCACACATATGTGCATGTTTGTGCCTGTTAAGTCTGAACCTGCACTAAGCACCTAGAATGACATACATGTTGTTTTCAGATATTCCACTACTGTCTAACTAGTTCAGGTGTTTGTGCATGTCATCTATCTTGTTTCACTTTGCTAGTACATAGGTACCAGCAATTGGAGAAAACAGCTTTCTCTCCCTGGTTAGGTTTATTGTTCTTAATAGAAAAGAAAAAAAAAAAAAAAGCTGCTTACGTTCTTCGTAATCTGATGCTTTATTGCACAGTGTCTTGCATTTTAGGATTTGGATACACTTTCTGTTTTCCAGATGTGGCTTTGTTGCTTTATCCCAAACCATGACAACAGTTTTCTCCTGACTTTATGCAGCCTTGTATGGGTTACTAACAATTGGCTGAAGATGCATGGTCAGACTGAGCATTTCTTTGGTTTTGTAACTTTAATTGACAAATGAACAGCAAAGAAGAGCAAAGCCACAAACACTTTGTGGTGGTGATAATAAGCAAAACTTAGCAGATGATACACTTATTTCTCATTATGGTTTCTTGGCTCACGTAGTGCACCCAACTTGCCATAATTCTGCATGTTTCTTTAAAGTATATGAGAGAATAGTTTCACTAAAGATAAATCTAAATCATTGGCAAGATTTGCCCTGCAGTGGTTCCCGATTTTCCCCAGTTATCCAGACTAGGGAGCTGGTGTCTGTATGCCACACCTACCATGCCTGGACTTCCATCTCTGATATCAGGCTGTGGATAAGCAGAGAGGCTGATGGGTACCCAACTTGTCCTTTCATGAGGTAGGGAATAGTTATGTCATGTAGTCAAGCCTCTTGTATGGGTGTAGTCTTCATGGGACCCTAAATGGTGCTGTTTTTCATTCTTTTGCAAAGCTAGAAACACCGTCTGTCTTATATTTTTCACAGAGCTCACATTCCTCTCATGAGACAATTTAAGAGAATACTGAAGTGGAGAGACAGAATAGTTCCATTGAAGCAGTGCTGATTCATACCAGGAGGCAGTCTGGTCCTGCATGTCACATTGGTTTATGGGCCACATCCTGGCTACAAGGTACCATCAGGTTTGCTGACTGGGTATGCTTTCTGCTACAAGACCCCCACAGACTGAAACACAGATTACCAGAGAAAAAGCAGAACAGTTATGTCATATGGGGACTTTTCCACCCCACTCCGAGCAGAATCAGATCCACAGTGATTCCTCCACCCTGGTTTTCACTAGCCCTTCTGTGTCTTCCTTGGTTTTATTCTACTTGACCTCTTTATGAAAACAGCTGCAGAGCTATACTGTATGATGGGATAAAAAGACATTAGTCATAAAAGAGGAACTTGAGTAGAGTGTCTACTAAAAGAGAAAACTGGGAATCTGAAGATAAAAACTTGTTTTCTTAATGTCCAGCAGCATCTTGAACTATACCCAGAAGAGAAAAATAATTAAATGAACAAGAAATGCCTAAAGCCAATGGCTCTACATTGCTTTTCATTCTTCTAACTCCTTTATTTAATAAATGCTCTGCACTGAATGCAGAGATTAATAAAAAGCTCATAATAGAGATTAACATTTTGTTCCATATTCATTGTTTCACCTGATATAAAATGGAAACTGGAAGCACTTTGTTAAATGGACTGAAAATTTGAAAGGTTGTGTAATTTCATTGTACCTTCTAGAAGTACCTCTTGAACATTAATCTGAAAAGCTGTTTTGTAGCTGCCAAAAGCAGTTTTTCCTCAGGGATACGTGCACACCTTCTAGTCCAACAATATGGTACAGTGACTTTATCCTCTCCTCTCGTCTCGTCTCGTCTCGTCTCCTCTCCTCTCCTCTCTCCTCTCCTCTCCTCTCCTCTCCTATCCTCAGTGCACTCTTACCTTTGACTTCCTTTGTTAAAATGTCTTTCTATGATACAGTTAAAAGTCAAACTTTCTATTCGTTGTATGTCACTGAAAATATACCCTGGAGAAGGAGTTGTTCTAAGTGGGCACCATGTTTTGAATTAGCTTCTTTCTTTTAAATAATTATAGTTCACATGTCACTAACACATTGATATCTTTCTGTAGATTCTTCAAATTGTATATGTTTTCCTATATGTACACAGGGCTGGTAGTAGCTGATCCAAATAAGGTTAGATGTCAGAAGATATCTACTATGTCAAATACAAAGCTGTGTTTTTTATGTAGGTTTTTTTAACTCTTAGTCAGATTTATCTTAGTTTCCATGGTGGGGTAGAAGGAAAACTGACAAACTTAGTCAGTTTTGCTAAAATGTTTTTTGATCTTGTAAAGCACAGATAGCTTCTCAGAAACATTTTCTCCTAGTAGGAGCATTTTTTTTTTTCTGGTTCATATGATGGTTAAAAATGTTAACATTCTTATAGAATGGAAATTCCATTTTACAACCCATTTGACCTTTGGGCTGCTGGCAGATCACTTTGGGCTCTGATCATTGAACATGTTGTTCTTGAAAGCAGAGTTCAGGTCCTTGTCTTTCATAAAGAGACAAGCACAATATTCTATGATATGATTATTTTCTTCAGTAACATTGTAAGGACCTAGAAAGCTGTAATTCCTCTCTCCCCCTCTCTCTCTCCGTCTGCCTCTAACCAGTTGGTGCGCCAGTTCTTAGACACAAGAGAAGGAAATCTTTTAATTTCATGTATGAAATTTCTCAGTTGAACTGCCTTGAAGATTTTTTTTTTCTTTTTTTCTTTTTTTTTTTTTTTTTCTTTTTTTCTCTGAGGCTATAGAGTGGGTGGCATCAAAAAAACAGCATTTGCTGTTACTACGGTAAAGTACTGAACTTCAATGCTCACTGAATTGGAGATATTTAGAGGAATAGGAAATAAAAAAGTGTTCATTTTATTCACTGTCTCCCTTATACACCAGTACATAAAAATATCTTTTCAATATAAAAAAGAAATATTTCAACTGTTCATTTATGACTCAAAGACCTACTGGTCATTAAGTATTTGATTGGCAGTTACTGAATTTTTTTTTCCAGATTTCTCAATGTATAATCTTTAGGATGAGCAAAGAAGGGAATGAACAGCAGTCTGTGCTCTCCCACTAATACCGAGGTTCCTGAAATAACATATTCTCTGGTAAGATACTATTTGTTGAATGTATGGATTTAAGTATGAGGGTTTTAACATCCTGTTTCTTTTCCCTTTACGACTCACCATTAATGTGTGAAAGCTAGAGAGGACATAAGATATCAAGTAAAATTGATGTAGTAGGGATTTCCAGGGTAACTATAAGTGGTTCAGTATGTCCACATGCGTGTAGATATATTTTTTGCTGCCAAACAATGCTAGTTTGGGACCCAGAAGCCCCATCTATCTTTGCTTCTCAACAAAGACAAATTAGCCTGGACACCCATGGCAGCACGAGGCTGATGCAGACATGTTGTGTCTAGCACTAGAGCTAGTACATCCAAAGGGACCTTGGGTAGCTCTCTATGTCTTTCCTTTGTCTCTTAGAGCAATAACATAAGAAACTGCAAAGGGAGACAGTTATTGATTCACTCTTAGAGCCAGATCAAATAAGTCAGATGAGTTACTGGCTTCTTTCTGAAGCAGAGAGAGCTATGAGCAGGCATGGAAGATTTTGAAAGGCACCCAAGCTTATGAGATAGCCAAGGCTAAGGTTTATATTTTCTTAGTTCTAGTCACACTAATAACAGAGGCAAGGAGCAAGCCATATCTATTTATAAATAAAAATGCTTCTAGCTCTTAAGATGGACATTTAAAAAAATTGTGTTCATGATGTTCCTTTGTGGGAAAAGGATGGCAATGGAGAGGAAGGAGTGTGACCCCTTAGGTAAGGGATGGTATGAGAAACTAAGCCCAACTATGTCTCCTTTTCATCTTCCTATAACCAGAGACACAAGAAAGCATCTATGTTTTCCTCCTAAGGTCTATTGTATGTAGGTGTAAGACAGAGGATTTACTTCATATTTTCTTTTATTGGGTCAGCATCACCAAGAAGCTGCAGAGGTGTAGGAGGCCAGTATTCATATCACATTTGGCTGTTTTAAAAAACCCCTGATCCTATAAATATGCATTTTAAAACCAGAATGTAAAGAATGACCATGAAACAATAATTGAATGTTAGATGAATACTACATTTTGTCAAATTCGCATTTAAGATAACTCAATCCTTTAAATGATTCCAGTCAGTGACAAAGTGACAAATTTTCTTATCTTTGTTATGAAATGCTTTATTCCTATATATTCAAGGATTAACCATTACAGAAGATACATAAGCTAATTGATATATTTTTGCATTATGCATAATAACATTGGTTACTTCAGCTTGCTTTTACTTACAATACAGTTGGTGATTTCTGCTTGTCATGGAGGAAAATGGAAGGAAATATAAACACCTATGCTGTCTATCTATCAACGTATCTAACTGAACAAGGGTTGGCCATTTAGCAACAAATGAAACATAGACACATGTGTGTTGATAAAGGTTAATTTCAAAATCATCAGGTAGAAAAAGGATATTTTATTTTATAAGAAAACTCACCTTATATAAACATTCTGCACCAGGCCAAGAAACTGGCCAAATCCATTCAAACCAACACATTTTAAAAGTACTTAGACACGACTCTGATAAGAGAAAGTCACTCTAGAACTGATTAAGATGAAGCACAACACTTGGAATTTCTAAAGATCCTGTGTTACTCTCTATGCCATTCATCTCACAAGAATGTATTTAGCTTGCAACCACCTCATAGTTCTGGTTCCGGTAAGACAAGTTATTGGGAGGGCAATAGAACATATGCTGAAATCCCAGAGAAAAGAGGAGTTTCACAGAATACTTAGAGATTACATCACTCCAGTTCAATGTGTAGCAGCCTCACAGCTGAGAATACATAGGGGTCAGAGAAGCTGCCATAAGGAATCTGTTTGATTCCAAGAAGAGCAGAGTAATTTATCTTGGCTCTCAAAGGCGGATGCAGCACAGGAGGAAACACCTGAAGCTGTATTGTGAAGATATGGTGGCAGTTTTGGGCTTTTAGTGTGAGGCCTTTGATTTAAGCTTGGAAGCCTAACAAATAGAATTTCATAGTATGTCTGAAATACTCAAAAACTCTTCTGATTTGGGTTACGGAAACGTGTTATTTGAGGTACGGTCCTCCACCATATTCAAAGAATTACAGATATTTCTTTTTACCAAGACTAATCAAATAACAAAAAGAGAAATATTTTTGTAATAAATAAAATAATAATAAACATTATTTTCCAGTATATAAATATATTTTTAATAGTGAAAATTAAATGACTTCCATGGAAATATTAGAAAAAAGATTTGCCATTTCGATTTACTCAGAGTTTTATCATTTCAACAATCTTGCTTTTCAGTCATTATGAGCTACAAAACTTGAATTTGCACGTTCATGGTACTATACCTGCAATTCTGACACTTCCAAGACTACCAAAAGCTTCTGCTTAACATATTTTTGAATTCTTAAATAGACTGGGATAACTCACTGTTTAGAGGAAGTACCAGGGATGAGATGTTAATTTCTGAAGTCAAATTGTGTTTGAATTACACAAGAACACACCGGAATATTAAACAAGAATAAGTTGGAGGGTATGACTTCACTTTTCTTGGCAAATGATTTATCCACTACTGAACTGATAGTAGCAGTAGTATATGTATGGTATATCAAAATTAAGGGTGTAAATACATATTTTTGTGTCTGTAAGAGACTGCGCCAGTGATAACCAACCTTGCTGATACCACTGACACAGCAGATGTTTGTCTCAATATTGCTATGGCAGGAACACCATCAAAGGACGCCACCAACAGATGTTTATCTCAACATTGTTATGGCAGGAAAACCATCACCAGACACCACCACCACCACCACAGCATGTTTACCACCGATGGCAGGAAAACCATAAACGGACACCACAGCCTGTTTATCCCAACCCTGCTGACACCACTGACAAAGATGTTTATCTCAACATTACTATGGCAGGAAAACCATCAACAGACTCAGGGTAGGGGAGACCAAGGGGCCTGGAGACCCCCTAGCAATGGTATTGGGCAGGTGCACCACCACCAGGTGAAAGGTGTGGTTAAATAGAACAGCTTGTGATGACCCTATAGAAGAACGGAATCAACAAACGTTGGATGGAACATTCTCCCACCGAACTTGAAACTAATCAGACTGTTGGGATGCTGCAGCTCTGGGTTGGTAGCTGTTGCTGTGAACTCCGTCATTCTTTCCTCTTCCTTTCTTTCCTTCCTTTCTCTCTTTATCTCTCGCTCAGTCCTTTGCATTTGTTGTCGGGCAAATAAAGTTCCTTGACACTTGACTCCATTTTAAGTCTTAATTCTGTTCCCGAGAATATGAGCAAAACCTCGCTCTGGTCTTTGATTGGCATGCGACAGTGTCACTTCACCATTCCAGATCAAAACCCGTCACTTCCTTTTGAACCTCAGATTCACACCGCTGTCCAGAACAGATCCCTCTTTAGCATATATATAGAGTTTTCCCTGAGAATTTTCACTTTTCAAGTCATGTGTTTGTAACTTCCAGCAAACTGTTATCCTCGGCACACAGTAATGAATGAAGGGCAGTACCTGCTGGTTCTCAGGGTCCCTGCTGTGATTAGTAATGAACTTAATTTCTGGCGTGGGTCCCCTGTCCCCATAAGCCAGGTTTCTGCAAACCATATTTCAAATTGTAATGAGAGGAGTGACCATAAAAGTTCCAGGAAAATTATTTCTCTTTCCAAATTCTTCTCTAAGCACCACAGAGGCAGCTGTCAGGTGATGCACAGTTCTAAGTACCTTCTCTTAGGACTTAAATAGGATGAGTTTTATTGAAAATCTGACTCTGGATTTATGGTCTAGCCACGCTGAAAACATATTAGTTGTTTATGGCTCAGCACAGGTGATTTTTACATGAAATCTTGCATCCCTGCTTGCATCTCTCTGCAGCACCAGGACACGCTCCAATGTCATGTCTGAAATAGCTTTGCTCTTGATGAAGCCAAAGAGAACTTGTTCTTGGGAGTACCATGTAGAGCGCTCCTGCCTTAAGAGGTATGTTAGGTTTTGAAGTTGGTTGAGCACCACTCCAGCCCTGTTCTAGGAAGCACACATACAGGAATGCAGTCTATGGTTTTGTCCATGTCAAGGGAGTTTAAAAAGTTGGGAGAGTTTGCAGGTACTCCAGCACTGTCTCTGGGCTTTTGAGCTGAGACACAGGTATTAGTAATAGTGTCTTTCAGGGATGTTGCTGTCATTGATTCAGATTCTGAGCATAGGAAGATTTTCAAAAGACTCTCATCATTTTTTGGTGGTACACTATATTGCTATGTTAGACTTGTCTTTTTGAAGTTCTGCATATGCCCAGTTGAAAGAATGATGTCACACAAAATTTGGTTCAGCATGGCATCTGACGAATCTCAGCCAAGCGTTTTAGGAGTTTCTTTCCCTGAACAGTTCCTTAGCTGTCTGTCACGCTTACCCTGCAGCTAGCAATGAAGCTCACTATTGGGAGCAGTTCATCCATTCTTCTATGTTGCTCTTACAGTGAGCTGGAACCTTGCTCTGCTCAGAGCTGAATTTGTGTCCTTCTGAACAAGCCAATCCAGCATTCCCACTGCTTCACTGAGGTCTTCATCCTTGAGATTCTTTTATATACCTAGGGAAGAGCAACCAGCTACAGATCCCTATATTATGTCCTCTCTCTTATAGTCTAGAACAGTTAGATTGTAATTTTCTCTCCTTCTCAGATTTCCCTGTGGAAGAGGGGAGTGAAAATGCATGGTCAAACAACTGTTGCAGCTGCAGTCTCTCCTCCACCACTTGCCTCTGAATGGAGACAGTGGGTTCAAAAGGCATGGGTGTAATCCATCCTTCAGGTGCTGAGGGGTGGACTGAGACCACCAAAGGGCCCAATAAAGGGTATTATCCTATCCCCTAGGTCTTGAGAACATCACTCCTGACTTGGCAAAGAATGGGGCTGTGAGGGAATTTATATGCTGAAATTTTGGCACACTAAGGGCAGCTATCTTTTTATTACTGATGATCCTCAGTAACCAGTACCCCTCCTTGTTCAGCAGAGCTCTGGTCTTCAAAGAACAGCAGCAAGTGCAGACTATTTTATCTTGGTAGCAGCATGCTCTGCCCTCAATAGCTGCGTCTGAATTCTTAAATGTGGAGCACTGGGAAAGGTACAGGCTACATCAGTCCAGTCAGTTTTCAGAACAGCAGCTCTACTTCTCTCCCTCTCCCATCCCCAATACTGACAGTGCTCATTTTCTAAGTGACACTAGTGCTCTTTTAAGTGACACTACTGCTCTTCCAAAGTGGCAGTAGCAGCTTCTTTCTACTCCATCTGTTCTCCCCAGCTGTCTGTGTGTCTTGTACTGCCAGATTTTCAGAAATGGTCTCTTTGCAATGGCCAAGGTTCACAGACTATGAAGAGACAGAAAAACATATGCTTTTTGGTTGCCACTTTCCAAAGAAAGGCACGGGGCTCCCTTTGTTCTTTTTGATATGCCTCCGCCCTGGTCTTCTGCACCATTCTCAGTATGGCATTGCTGAGCTGCTCACAAGCACCATTCCTTTTCTCTTACCAGAGATGTATCAGCTTGCTTTTCATGTTTTAGGTTGCTTTTTCCCACTGGGCATGTTTCTATTATTTCCTTTGACAGCATTTTACTAAGGCCACTTTTGCCCTTGTTCAGCAGGTCTTTCCCTCCCTTCCCTTCACTGCCTCTATTCCTTCCTGCAGCAGACTTTCCAAGGTCTGTCCTGCACTGGTTTTCCACTTTGTCAAAAGGATGGACAATCCCTTCTTCCTCTGCCATATTCTCTCTAGCTATTAACTTCCCGTTTTCCTTTTCTTGCTTGCTGCTTTTCTCTATACATGGCCACATCCTCCCACCCTTCATAAAACCAGCATGTTGTTAAACGTCTCATGACCTGTGCTTCTGCCGTGTTTGTTCATGCTTATGTTTTTTTAACTCTAGTACCCACTGCTGGATGACAGCACTGAATACTTTGTATCCCCAGCACAATCTTCTTCCACAGACTTACTACACTATGCCTTTGTACAGTGATTGTTGAAAGTGTTCCCATCTTCTTGCTCTATTCTCCTGCTAGTCCTCCTTTTTCACTCCCATTTCGACAAAACAATTTTTGAACCATAGTTATTGAATCTTTTCCCGTGTGCATTCAAGCAATACACTCCCCTCTCAGGACCATCTCTTGCCTTACATTAGCTGCTGACTGTCCATTGTGCTGTGTTTAACTTGGAGCCCTGTCCTCCTCTTCGCTGCCATACAAACCTCTGACCTTTCATACCACGCTTCCACAAACAGTTTAAGTTCCTGCTTTTCTATGTGGTTGTGTTCTTCTTTCCTCTAAACTCAGGGGATCTCTTCTCTGTACATTCTCTCATTTTCGAGAGGCAAGTGGTTATCAAATTCTGAAGGGAAGGGTGCACCAACTTTAAGGACCTCTTCCAGAAAATGAAGCTTTTAGGTTTGATAGTGCTGGTGGGCTTATGCAGTGGATTTTGTGAGTGGCTTTTTCTTTCCCTTTGTCTCAGGCAATTGTAGCAATCTCTGCCTCTTTTCTGTCCTATCACAGGTATAAGTTAACTAGTTGGGTATTTTCTGCTTGAAAATACTACAGGAATCAATCCCTTCTTTGCCCACTGAGAAAACATATTATTGTTCACTGTAGTCTTTCCCATGTCGGTTTGATTTCTTATTGTCCTGGATGACCCAGACACTCTCCAACTTCAGAGACCACTGTGCTTGCCATATTTTGACAGGTACAGGCTCATGGGATCTGATCCTTTTCCAGTGTAGCTGCATTGCTGGTTCTTGGCACAGTGCCTTGAAAGTTGCCCTTCATCTTGGACAGTTCTGTTCCCTCTGTTTGCAACTCAGCAATGCATTTTCCTTTCAGTTTCCCCTCCTGTGCTGCTCCTGGACTTTCTCTGGAGCACAGGCACTGCTTTCATCATGACCAGCTCTTCTCACAGGGAGGAACTTGAATTCAGCAAGGCTTTTGACACCGTCTCCCACAACATACTTGTAGGTAAACTTAGGAAGTGTGGGTTAGATGAAAGGACAGTGGGGTGGATCAAAAACTGCTTAACAGGTAGGTCTCAGGGTTGTGATCAGTGGGGCAGAGTCTAGTGGGAGGCCTATAACCTGTGGTGTTCCTCAGAGGTCAGTGCTGGGTCCACTCCTGTTCAATGTGTTCATCAATGACCTGGATGGGATGGAGTGTACCATCAGCAAGTTTGCTGATGACACGAAGCTGGGAGGGGTGTCTGATACCCTGGAAGGCCGTGCTGCCATTCAGCACAACCTGGACAGGCTGGAGAGTTGGGCAGAGAGAAACTGTATGAAATTCAATAAAAGTAAGTGTAGGGTCCTGCCCCTGGGGAGGAATAACCCCATGCAGCAGTACAGGTTAGGGGCTGACCTGCAGGGAAGCAGCTCTGCGGAGAGGGACCTGGGAGTCCTGGTGGACAACAGGATGACCATGAGCCAGCAAAGTGCCTTTGTGGCCAAGGCGGCCAATGGCATCCTGGGGTACATCAAGAGGATTGTAGCAAGCAGGTCGAGGGAGGTCATCCTCCCCCTCTACTCTGCCCTGTTGAGGCCACATCTGGAGTACTGTGTCCACTTGTGGGCTCCCCAGTTTAAGAAAGACAGGGAACTGTTGGAGAGGGTACAGCAAAGGGCCATGAAGATGATTAGGGGGGTGGAGCATCTTTCTTATGAGGAAAGGCTGAGAGAGTTGGGTCTTTTTAGTCTGGAGAAGAGCAGGCTGAGGGGGGATCTCACTAATGTTTACAAATACTTAAAGGGAGGGTGCCAGGAGGAGGGGGCCAGTCTTTTTTCAGTAGTACCCAGTGATGGTGCCACCAGGTCAATGGGTATAAACTCAAATGTAGGAAGTTCCATCTCAACATGAGGAGGTACTTCTTTCCTTTGAGGGTGGCAGAGCACTGGAAGAGGCTGCCCAGAGAGGTGGTGGAGTCTCCAACTCTGGACAAACCCTCCTGGACACCATCCTGTCCAGCCTCCTCTAGATGAACCTGTTCTGGCAGGGGGGTTGGATTAGATGATCTCTGAAGGTCCCTTCCAACTCCTACCTGTGATTCTCTGATTCTGTTGTTCAGGTTCATCTAGCGGAGGTTGGACAGGATGGCGTCCAGGTGGGTTTGGAATGTCTCCACAGAAGGAGACTCAGAGAAGAAGGACCTTGCACTTCTTTCTCTCCTTCTCCTCCCTGCCCCAGATTGCCCAAATCAGTAGAAAAAAACAAGCTTCCCATCTGGCTTTATGGCATCTAAAAAAAAAAGAATTAATTTGGTGAAGGGTCTGGAGCACAAATCTTGTGAGGAGCGGTTGAGGGACCTGGGGTTGTTCAGCCTGCAGAAAAAGAGGCTGAAGGGAGACCTTCTTGCTCTCTACAACTGCCTGAGAGGAGGGTGTAGCCAGGGAAAGTAGGTCTCTTCTCGCAAGGAACATGCGATTGGACAAGAGGAAATGGCCTCAAGTTGTGTCAGGGGAGGTTTAGATTGGATACTGGGAACAATTTCTTCACAGAAAGAGTTACATGGGTAAGGGGTCAGTTTGCCAGTGTTGGGTTAATGGTTGGACTTGATCTTAAAGGCCTTTTCTGGTTGAAATGATTCTATGATTCTAACTCATCTCATTGTGTCTCAGGTTTCAGAAAGTGGTGCACCTAACTGCCATGCATTACTGAACAGTTGTTGAGAAGTTGTGCCAAAACTTACTCCTGCATCTGTGATTTAGTAACCCCCCAATAATCACAAGAAAATGTTTAAAATCTTCAGAAAATAATGGGAATTTTTGGCTGCAGCTTTGAAATTTAGTGTTGATAAATGCTTGTGATATGGATAGCATTTAAACAGCATGATTAATTTAAAATGAATAGAGGAGAAAAAGGCATCAAACTCATGAGAACTAGATAAGTTTGGGAAATGCAAACTGAAATAGAAGTCCTTGCTAGGGTGACACTCCTCACCAGGCCTTTTGGCATAGCTGCATAGATTTTGTGCGCTGAGGAGGCCAGGATCTGCTCATTGCAATTCTACTGATGTGCATCTGTACACACATAATATAGCATCATATCCTCAGCCCAAAGAGGCAAATGACATCTTGCTTCGTTGCTCCTTTGACCACAATAGACTCATACTTTAAAATTTATTTTAGATATCTACTACAAGCATGTCTTAAGGGATCTAAGAAAGTGAATGGTTAAAAAGAGGTCACGGGCTTGAAATTCTTTGTCCTGATTTCAACAGGATTTGGAGATTCATTGTGGGATTTAATATGGTTTGAATCCAGTTTAGTAAATAGACACAAGAGCTTTTTGGCTGATCTTTTTCAAGCTCTTCTGCTTTCAACCTTCATTACACAAGAAAAAGTCCACCATGTTGTACATTGCTTCTTGTGGACATTTTTGTACATCACAAAAAAAAATATATCTGTGTAAGTAGGTGCTACTATTGCTAGCTATCTCTCACCACAAATATTCATGGAACCTTTGAAGATACTCAGGCATGATTCATAAAACTTTCTGGTCATTCAGATGGAAAGACAGATATTTTGTAAGCATGGCACTCTTTAAAATATCCATAGTGTTCAGTAGTTTTAGTATCCCATAATGGTTTTATGTGAAACAGAAGAAAGATCAATTGTGGATCCTTATCTTAAAAAATGATAGTGATAAGTCATATAAATTAAAGATGTGCTTTTTCCACTAAAATAATCACTGAACATTAACAGTGTAGCATGCTGTAAATTATGAGGCATCCTTAAATCTCTTAACAATTGAGAGTTTTTGAATTGAAAAGAGTCACAGAATTGAACATTAATTATAAAGGTTTAAGGAAATAAGCCTCTGTGTTCGATGTCACATTGCACTTAGATTTATAATTTTTTTTTTTTTTTACTTTGAATTCAGCTTGCTCTGAATAAGGCTTATTGTACAGACATTACTTCTAAAACAGATAAGATCTTCTTGGCCCTCTGACAAATATATGATTACCATAAATTACCATACCATCTTTGAATGGAAGGAATTAAAAACCTTGATGACAAGATCTTATAGTAGATGTGAATGGACTTGCAAGGCTCCTCCACATTGCTTAATAGAAAACCCCCACATAAATTGTTGAATTAAAGTAGCTACATTTGAGTGTTATCAGGAAAACTCAGATATCATGAGGGATATACATTTCAGATTTTCAATATCACTATGCAAAGGACAATACAGAATTTTCATATCTTTTTAGATTTAAAAAAAATTAGAAATCTGAAAGGTGTATAATAACACTTCTTCTTGTCATCATGCAACTGGATAATTCTACTGAGAGATGGAATGTGCATAAGCACATATTGTCTGTAACCCTTCCCAATTTCTCTTGGTTGCATTGATCAAACTCAGTGGTTATTACCACCCTTTGTTTAGTTGCAGTGTGTGTTTGTGGGAAACAGTGTTCCCCTTTTGTGTGAAACATGGTGTGGGGGTGTGTGTTACTGAAATCCTGAGTCTCATCCTGTTCTGGAGTAATGACATGGCTGGGATTGGCAGCCAGGCTCAGGATATCCCAAATGGAGATTTCTTTATACAGAGTCTGCCACCCAGTTAGAAGAACCTTGTGTTTCCAAATACAAGTAAGACACCTTATCTTATCTTTTCTCCTCAGGAGTTGATCAGTAATGTGAACAAAACTCTGGGTCAAAAACAACAGTTCAAATACTTTTTTTTTTTTTTTAATACATAGAAATGTTAAATATTTTTTCCTGTGATATCTTAATTTTCTTGAAAAGCATAGACATTTTGACCCCTGGACTGAACATTTTCAGGAGACTAATAAGCAGCTAGGTTCTTTGGCTTTATCTTCCTCTCTTAGTCTCCCCCATTTGCCATTAACTACCTGTAAAAACTCATCATGTCTGGCATTCTTGCTAAAATAAAACACCGGGAAAAGTGTGGGGTACTCCTGGGTATTTATTTAATAAGTGAGATGCCTTGTTTGGAAAATAAGTGCTGCTATGTAAAGTATTTGTTTTCCAGTTCACACTCAGAGCTTTTCAGTGCTACTGAAAGTGTCCCTAACAGAAATGAGAATCCTCCTCAATCTCTTCCCTCTTAGTCCTGAGCCAGAATACTGAAACTCCATGGAGAAAACTGCCAAACGAGAATTTTCCTCTGATACTAGTTGTAGTAGGCAGTAGTATACATATAGTATACATGCACAGTAATGTGCATTCATTTATACTAAGTTAGCAGTAAGTTTAAATACTGAAACTAAATTTTATTTTAAAAATCAACTTGAAGCATCCTTTGTCAGCTGCTGGACAGATGTGGTTCTGTAAGGGAAGAATTCACCATTGTGGACCACTAGGTATCACCTTCTTTTCTGAATTCAAAATGTTTCCAAACGGATCAGGTGTGCACGGCTATATATGTATTTCCAGACACAAGACAACTAAGTAAACACACTGGGTAACTATAGAGCTAAAAAATGAATGCTAAAACGGTTTTGTGACACAGCAGCTTTAACATGATAGGTAGCCATGACTTGTCTGTGGTCTGGAAGGAGCAGCTATCCTGTAAAAGGCCAGAAGATGGAAAAGAGATGACTGTAACCAGAAGATGGAAAAGAGATGACTGTAACCTGTAGGCAGACTGGGAGAAAGAGACGCGGAGAAAGGAAGAGAGAGCATTGAGAAACATGGTTTGCGTACTGATCTTTGAAAATGTTCTTTAAGCCATACAGTATCTTTTGAGATGGATGTCTCCTCTAATAGTCTTGCATCTATGAGACACTGTTGTTGCTACAGGTAGTGACAAAGCTTCTGAAACCAACAGCAGGCATTTTTCTTTTAGCTCCAAGGCAGTGACAGGGAAGAAAGGCATCCTCTGAGAAAGTAATGAATGACAACGCAGTTACATCTGCTCAGACTAGTTAAAAAAGTGAAATAATATAAATAGCAGCTTGTTTCCAAGATTTCAATGTTCTATCCTCCTCCAAACATCAACTGCAGTTGTGTTCACGTTCAACACAAGGGTCCAGATACTTTGTTTCTCTGGCCTGCTTTTGCTGTACTACCAACATGACTTCTATTGAGGCCATTTTTTGAGTTTGGAAAAGAATCACTCAAAGAAAGACTAAACCTGCAGTGACTGGAGACCTGACATTATGATATATTCTGCTTCTAGCAGAGAAAAAGAAGAAAGAGGGCTAGCTGAAACATCAGTGCCAAACTTGTCCTTGCCTCTGATTTTGGATCTGGTGTCCTTACTGGCCCAGGATAACTTAGAAAAGCTCAAAGGTCACATGGGAAGAAGAGGGTAATGAAATATAGTTTTTCAGACCTTTTGTCCTATTTAATAAGTTCTGCATTTTACCCCAGTGTGCAATGGCAAGGCTGTCAGACTTTTTAGAAGTCACCTGTCTTTAAATTCTTCCCTGAAACTGCATCTTTCTTCCTCAGATGTGAATGTGTTGCATAGGTTACGATATAGCATTTCCCATTATAACAAGTTAATTGTTTTTTCCAGTCAGGGCCCTGAAAAATACCGTCTGTATGCGATTGGATTCAGCCTCAAAATAAGCTCCAAGTGGTCAACTTTTTTGTTAATGGACATCGATAGGTATTGTGGTTTAAACCTGGTAGGCAGGTAAGCCCCACACAACCACTCAGTCACCCCTGGCAGTGGGAGAGGGGAGAGAATTGGAAGGGCAAAAGTGTCAAAACTCATGTGTTGAAATAACAACCGTTTAGTAACAAACAAAATGGCACAATCCCACCCACCCCACCCCCCCCCAAAAAAAAAAAACCTGTAAAACTCCAACAAACCAAAATAAGAAGAACAAAGGATGAAGAAAAAAGCCTCAATTGCTCATCAACAACCAACCAACGCCCAGCCAGTTTCTGAACAACAGCAGTCCTGACCAACCTCCACCCCACAGCTTTTATTGTTGAGGATGACGTCATATAGTATGGAATATTCCTTTGGGCAGTCGGGGTCAGCTGTCCCAGATGTCTCCCATGCCAACTTCTTGTGCACCCCCATCCCACTCACTGGTGGGGTGGTGTGAGGAGCGGAAAAGACCTTGAGACTGTGCAGGCACTGCTCAGCAGTAACTAAATGTCCCTGTGTTATCAACAAAGTTTTCAGCACAAGTCCAAAACTTAGTGCCATGCCAGCTGCTATGAAGAGAATTAACTCTATCCCAGCCAAAACCCAGTACTATAGGACTGTGTAAATGTTGCCTACAGGTATTTAAAGATGCATAGGAAAGTTTTAAAAGAATTTGAACTCCACCATATTACAGCCTGAGATTGGGAACTGAAATTTTCAGAGAACCACCATCTCAAAACATCAAAGAAAAAAGTAGTGCAAATTTTCTCCATCAGTTAAACCATTGGCAACATCCCTTAAGAGTCAGTTGTTCTCAGGGTTTTTTACTTTGTTGAACTCTCAAGTACAGTTGCTAGACCTTTACATCTTATAAAAGAGTGTGGAAATTATGTGCAATTTGGCATTTATATGAGCTAAAAATACTAATCCTGCTGGATCAAAGAGATTTGTTCAAAACAAACATACAAGCAGAGAAATAAAATCTTCAGGCTCACTGGAATATTTACAGAATAGGGAGGATATTACTTTTTAGAACAGAGGTCAAATTTATATTCTCTCTGAACTGAAAAATGTACTTCATAGTAGTAGACTATTCATTAAACTTGCCCTAACAAAAAAAATTATCTGAAAAGATCATTATTTAGCTGTTAGCTTGCTGCACTTACTTCCAGAAGTAAATAAAACCCCCCCTCTATCTGTAAAAAGTAGAAGAGAGCAGAAAATTATTTTGTTAGAAACATTTTTGCATATTCATGAGAATACCAAAAATTTTGGAATTCCTGTTAGCTACTGGCAAAAATTTAGTAACACATATGGAAAACTGGATATTGATATTAAAGGAATAACTGAAATTTCAGTATCTATCTAGAACTTCAGAGCATTATGAGATAATTCTTATAGAAAAAAACCCCAAACCTGTAAAATATGTTGAGTTTGTGAGATCATGTGAATAAATGTAAAATTACTTGTAAAAACCTGGGTGAAAACCAGACATATTAGTGCAGCTGTTTAGTTTTGAAAATATAAATATAGTATGTGTTCTTAACAAATAAGACTGACCCAGAGAACATTCAGAATTTTAAAAAAGTGTGCTGTGCATAAATGCACTACTTGCAAGATAACTTGCAGATGTCAAAAAAAAATGCTTTTAAGAATCTTATTTCCACCAGAAAGAAGCTTAAACTTTTTATTAATATTTGCATTTCATATGATAGCCATTAAAAAAAAAATACACCTCCAGGAAAGCCAGTTGACCTTTTTCCTTCAGAACCAGAATCCCTATAAAAAGACATTCAAACTGTATTTCTTACGAGCCAAATACAGAGATTAAACTAGAGTTTTACAGAATTTATAGATACTTATGTCCTTGTGGCTGAACTCAGAAGAAAACCATAGAAGACAAAATTTATATATCAGCTTATTCAGGTGTCTCCACAATATATAAATTAGAAGAAATAATAAATCTTTGCCTGGGTTCACACTTTGTTCACTGGAAGGATTAGAAGTCACACTGAGACATTATAGGAGGACTTCACACAAACAAGAAAAGATACTTGAGTGAAGACTCTGTGTGGTTATCCAAATGGGAGCATGGTCAATGACATGGGACTCCTGGGCATGCATAACCTCTCCTCATGCCTGTTCCTGCTTTTTTGACATAGAGAGGGACAAGTTCTGGTTTTTTAATCTGTTATTTTCTGAGACTTTCTTCAACTTCTTCACAGCAGTCTGCTGCTTCAGTCCTCTGCTTTAACTCCAACCTCACCTCACCTCTGCCACCTGCCCAGCCCTGTTTAGCTCTCCAGGCTGCCTCTGTACATGCTGAATTTCCCATTGAATCACCCTTTACAACCCTGTAGTGTCCTCTCAGCTGCAGCTCAGGCAGACTCAATCCATCCTGGGTGGCTCCGCCTCAGTAAGTAACCTCAAGTCCACCCCACATCTCACCACTCACCTCTGTCACTCTCCACCCTCCTCCTGGCTAACACAGAGCTGGTGTAATATGGGCAACGGCAACAATTCATAACAATTTTGGTCCTCGATTGGGACTTTCGGATATTAGCTGCTTGAAGGGGTTGGTCGTATCTTGTCCAGACCCTTGTGAAAGACTCTGCACTGTTTGGAGGAAGAGGAATGGGTCTGGGCAAAGAGACAATGCTTTTTGGTAAAGGAGACATATGATGATTCTGAGCAGGGACAATCCCATGGAGCACTTGTGCCCAGTTTTAGGTGTATGTAGGCAGTTATGACCCTGCAGCACTTAAATTCCCAATGTAAACCATGATGAAAACTGCTGTGTGGAATTAATTATTTTCATGGATATAAGCTGCATGATCATGCTGTGGTTTCCAACTCACTCACTTGGGGTCAATATCATTATGTCTGCATGTCAAAATAGTGGGTATTTTTGACCTTGTCAACAACTTCCTAGGTAATAATTTGTTACTCTCACAATTTCACAAATGAATAACTTTAGCTTCCTTACACTATTTTGTAGGAAATATTTTAATAAAGAATTCTATGAGTGATAGTTTCACCTAGTAAAATCAATCAAACCATTTAACAAAATGAGCACTATTACTGTACTTTCAAAGTCTTAAGGAGTCAGTCAAAAACAATTGTTCTGTTGCCTTTATTATTATTTCTATTGATGACTCTTTTTAATTTGGTGCTCAGTACATTTCAGGGTTTTTAGCTCTGTCCAATAGGTAAACAGAAGGTTTTATTATGATTGACTAATCTGAGGAAGAGCAACTTTTATCTTAACAAATCCTCTAATATTTTCATACTGATCTATTGACTGTGAAATATTCCTTTTAATTTACAACATCCCCTATTCTGAAAGAATGTGACTCAGAAAAAGCAAAATATTATGTTTACCAAATTTATAGAGTTAAGTATTTTTCAAAGGTTTTTGTTCATTTGTTTTGAAAGTAAAGTAGTTTTCACTTTTATATACCTGTGTTTTTGTCATAGTTGCACAAAAAAAACCCCAAACCCAAAACCAAATACCACAATCTGCAGTGAAAATGAAGAGCTAGATCAGGGACCTGATATATTCCTATGGCAACAAATGTTACCTTCACGCTGACCATGAAGCACCAATGCATAAGCTATTAGATTGAACGTTTTACAACACTGACATGATTATGAAAGGAATTTGACTACATAATGTGCCCTTTGATCAGCCGTTGATTCTTACTGATACCCAGAGTCCTTGTCCAAGGTAATATATGAGATGAAAGTTTTGATCCACGGCATTTCTGAGGCTAAAATGACTCTTCAGGGAATAGGGAGTTTCCATGGAGAAGAAAGGGCATCCTATGCTCTTCGATGAAAGATCTGTTGCAAACAAACAATGGTTTACATATGGTTAATGCATCTGTGTATCCGCTAATTCACAGTAATGCTCCACGCAAAAGGCTAATGACTGAAACTGGCATTTAGATTTTTTTCTCTAAACAGAAATGTGAGGGCTGTGACAGGGCCAGAGATATCTGTGGTGTATAGCCTCACCACAGGAAACACTGTAGCATTGTAGGCTGATTTTCATCTCTGCAGTTTTTCTTTAGTCTCTGAATTATACATCATTGATTCTTGACTGCAATATCCAGTTTTTACTCTGCCATTACTTACTTCACTCTGTCAACACCTTCCATTAGTCTTCAACCATCCATTACCTCACCAGCTTCATTAGAGGTGTCCACAAGCCACCTTCAATATAACACAGAGGTCAACAGAAGACAAACACCACAGATCATGAATGTACTTTGCCTTAATTTCACTCTTAGTTTTGACTCTTTACTCTGTGAGCACAGAAAGACCTTTTTTACTTAGATAAAGGAGGAGACTAAACTAGTGTGACAAGAGAAGAATAAGACGAGGAAAATATATTTTGATGTAATTCCTTTTCCTGCTCATTGGAAAGAGGAGCTGAGCTGAGCTGGGATTGTTGCTAGTGAATGAAGTGGGACTTACAGCTATGTCCCATTTGTCTCTGTCATAGCTATCTTCCCACTCTATTTTGGTACCTGAGATAGCAATATTATACAGCTAATATCTCTGGTCTGAATTTTGTCTCCAGAAAGAAATTTTCTTGGAAAGCAATTTGGAGCAGAAGCTTAACCAGTCTGAAATTGTTCACCTGAGAAGACTATTTCCCTATTGCTCACATAGACACGTAGGGAAACCAGTTGGGAAATTTGGAAGGCTACGTTAATACTTAAGTTTTGTAGTGCTGATCCATCTTTCCCCCCCTGACTACTTCCACCCAGCTCCAGCAGTCATACCTTGTCATACATTGCCCAGACTAGCAAACCGAGATATATTATCTGATAATCTTTTGAGACTCCAGAAATTATCAGACTTGCCTCTGTATCCTACCAGGTGGTTTGAGGGAGACAATGCTGAAGAATAATATTACTAAGTTGCAGATGCAATATGTTCACAAAAGCATATTTGAGTTGGTCCCTAGTCACAGGACTTGGCTCTGCGGTGGATAGGTTAACAGAAGACAACAGGATGGATGCTCTCCAAGGAAGACAAAGAGTTCAGGTTATGTAGGGAAATAGTTATCACCACGTTGTTATTTTTCCCTTTTTCCTCTCTGCGTACAGAATTGAAAGGTGTGTTGATGATATGGTACCAGAATAGGAAGCACAAATTTCAGCCCACAAGTGTGATGTGGGCTCAGACACTCAACCTTTTCTCTGTGCAATAATAATACAATTTCTGATCATAAAAAGACTTCTATGTCTGCACTGATTTATTTATGTCAGAAAACAACCGAGATGCTTAGTTTAGAATATTTTCTCAGTTCGGTGAGTTTAATTTCAGTAAAATATCTGATGAAGAACCTTTCCGCTGTTTAACTCCTGCGGCTAACATAAAATATTGAATATACAGTAAATGTAGTCTGTCTTTATAGAATACATAACAGATCTAATTTTGCAAAACCAATGTATTGTACTACAGCTGTTACAGTGTACAGCAGCTAAAACAATCCACTGTATGATTTTATGGCTTGAAGCTTTACAGGATAAAAAGTTGTCTCTGATCTCTTGATGAAATGGTATATTGAGACTGGAAAGAAGGAGACTTGTGTATATTAATGGTCAGTGGGAAGTAGAATGGCAAAATATGCTTAAGCTGCAGAAACTTTCACCCTAGAATTCTTCTGATGTCCTTCTCAGAACTATCGTAACTTTTAAGGGACACACAATTTGCCAATAATAATAATATCAGATTTAAAACCCTGTGTGCTGCTGGTTTCCATTACATGAAAAAAAATCCATGAAATTGAAACAACTTGGATATGAGAAATCCCCCAAAAGTGATTTGCTGACTGTAAATGGAGAAGAAACCACCAGAAAAGAATGAAATTTTGTAAACCTCTGTCTCTAGTTATTTAAAAAGATGAGATAGCGTACTAGTGGCATAGTACTCAGCATTCCTCAACACAAGCATATCGGAAATAAATCTCAGGACTCTGCACCCATGCTAAATTTAGTGTTGTAGTTAGTGCAAATGTTGGATGAGGTGGTTAGGCCAAAAATAGCTTATCTATGCATATTCACCTAGGCATAAATAGAAAATTAGTGTTGTAATTAATACTGCAACATATTTTGTTATTATATTGTTTAGAAGTTTGTTTGTTAGTTGAGGTTTTTGTTTTGTTTTTCTGGAGGAAGTATTTGTTCCTCCTCCATAATGAATATTTCCTTGCTTGAGCTATATGCAGATGAGCGCTTATGAGCAAGAAGTCCATACTAAATAGAGGACCTCAAAAAAGTCATGCAGACACTATGTGCTTATTGATGTATTTAAAGATATTGTAGTTTTAGCTAACAGTTTTTACTGCTGGCAGTAATATTTCGAAGAAGACTTGAAATTACACATTCTAATGTGTAATTACAGTTCTAAATATTAATTTTCTTCAACATGGATTCTTTTTCTGAAGTAATATATTACTAGAAATATTTCATAATTATTTATTTCATATTGTTTCTGATGAAATTCTTGTGTTGGATCTGGCAGGTATGAAGTTAACTTTCCCTGCAACAGTCTATATAGTGCTGTGCTTTGTATTTGTAGCTAGGGTGGTGGTATGAATACACCAATGTTTTGGCTATTGCTGAGCAGTGCTTGTACAGCAACAAAGCTGTCTCTCCAATCCCCCCAGATGCCAGTAAGCTGGGGTTGGGCAAGAGGTTGGGAGGGGACATAGCCAGGACAGTTAACTTAAACTGACCAAAGAGATACCCCATAACGTATAACATCATTCTTACCAATAAAATCTAAGAGAAAGGGGGAAGAGGGGCATAGGGTGTTAAAAAATTTGTCTTGAGAAGCAGCCACTAGGCATACTAGGGCCCTACTTCCCAGGAAGTGGCCGGACATCACCAGCTGATGGGAAGTAGAGAGTAAATATTTTGCTCTGCTTTGCTTCTGTGTGTAGTCTTGTTCATTAAACTGTCTTTATCTTGGCCAGTGCATTTTTCATCTTACTTTAGCCCAAGTCCTGCTGAGGAGGGTGAGTGAGAGAGTGGCATGGTGGGCATCTCGTGGCCAGACAAAGTCAACACAACACTATTTTCTTTAAGCCTTTTTTAAAAATCATTGAGTCAAAAATAGGGAACAAATTGCGATACAAAAAACTTTCCAATTGTCTTTGTTAGTAACTTTAGAACCCTTCAAAAGCTCAATAAATCATTAAAACCAGAATTTCCCTGAAATATTTTAATCAGTTTTTTCAACTGTTTCTTCTATATTTCCAGAACTAACAATTCATTAAATAATTTGATGTGAACTGTAGGGGATGTTTTTTTTTCCTTCTTTTTAACTGATTGTTTTAGTAGAAAAACACAGTTGGTTCCTTCATTGTATGTTAGTTTTGTGACTTTTCAACCCAATTATTTTAAGAAGTGGCAGCCAGATGGATTTTCTATGTGGAGTAGAGAATGGTAGATTTAAAAAAAAAAAACTTGAATCAGGTTACATTTGCACTAGTAGACTTGTTGAAAAGCTATTAAAAATGAATCACAGCATAATTCAACAAAAGGAGTGCTTTTCCCATTTTTTGCTACCCACTGCTGCCATGCATCAAATTTGAAAAATTCTGTTTATCCCCATTTCCTGCCTAGAAATATTATAAATAAGATATGTACCTTCCCTGCTAACATAGTGTTGCAGACAACAATGAAAAATAGCAAGAAAGACAAAGAGATACTCCTGATTTACTTTCCTGATTTTGGCCAAGTGTGAATTTCAAAGTCCAGTAAAAGCAACCTGTAGACTTTAGGAGACTTTCATAGTTTCTTTGCTTTTTTGGGTTTTAAAACAAAAATGTTAAAGCAATTAAAAAATAATGGAATGACAAGCTACACTGAGAAAAATGCCGCATAACCAGTGAACAATGGAATTAATGTGTCCAGTGAGTTGGGTTCTGGAGGGTTCTTTAGGGTCTCTGATTTCTAACAGAGATGTAGTTTCACAATGAAGACTTTCTGTAGACTGGCACTAGTAGGATCTCCCTCTTCTATCTTGCTATCTGTAAGGTCTGATATCCTTTTAGCCTTTATCTCTTTCAAGTCTACCTGACATTGCCCTGGGTGTTAAAATAGTATTAGGGAAGAAAGATGTCTGTACACATGCACATGTACGCGCAGAGTGCAGTGACTTCCCAAGACCTAAAACGGCAAAATCACTTTTTTTTTTTTTTAATATTTATGGTTCTTCAACAAAGTGTGTTAACAAAAAGGCATTAAATAGAATACAAAGAGGCAGGAAAGTTAAGTACACATTCCTTCAGCAGTTTCAGATATAGTCTGCCCTAATCATGGTTTTGAAAATTTAGACTGGTAACACATGGCCTCCAGCTCACATGATTTTTCATTTATGGACCACATTCTTCAGTCAAAACTCAGGTAGCTCTGAGGTCATCAACCATTCCCTTTCTTTAGCTACTGTACCTGTCATATTCTGCGAATCCAGACAGGAAAGAGGCATATGCAGAAAAACTGAATATGTTGCTACAGGAATTTGTACCAAAAGGTGGAAGAGCGAGCTATACTTTAGTAGAAGGAGACAGACGGTGTAAATGCATTTATTTGCAACTCACTGCTGATAGACTGAAGTGCTTGACGGTCTACACAAAAATTTGATTGGACATCTATAATACAAAATATTTCAATAAACTCTGTAATTAGACACACAGACACACAGAGACATTCACATATGTGTTCACACTCACACACTTGGGATACTATGGAGAAGATGTTAGAACTTTAGTATTTTATTTTCTCATTTCATAGAATCATAGAATGATTTAGATTGGAAGGGACCTTAAAGATCATATAATTCCAACCCCCTGCCATGGGCAAAGACAACTCCTATTAAATCAGCTTGCTCAATCCCCATCCAACCTGAACGCTTCCAGGGATGGGGCATCCACATCTTCCCTGGGCAACCTGTTCTAGTGTCTTAACATCCTCAGAGTGAAAAATTTCTTCCTGAGATCTAATCTAAATCTCTCCTCTTCCAGTTTGAAGCCATTACGCCTCGTCCTATCACTACACTCCCTTTTAAAAAGTCCTTTCCCATCTTTCTTGTAGGCCCCATTCAGATACTGGAAGGCTGCTTGGATGTTTCCCTCCTCTCCCACGTCCTTTGCATATTGGAAGCGTGAAGGAGTTATGCCAAAACAAGCTAGTTTTCAGTGTGAATAAAAGCTTTTATAAGCAATGAAAAACTTTACGGTGACCACTTAATAGGGTGGAAGTAAATAATTTATAGATACATTTTAGTTACTAGCATGCATAATGACAGTAGGTAAAAAAGCTGCAAATGAATACATCTGAATCTGGGTTCTGTGACTCATTTGCATAGGAGTTGATTTTATCATCTGCTTACTATATCTAATAATGCAGTACAAGTTTATAGTGTCTTAATTGGTTTAGGTTACTGATTCTTAAGTATACAGTGTGTAATTGCTCCCTGATATCAAAAACCACGGTTGACTGGAACATAATTTGCATTTCATCTTACATTTCAGTGGCTCTGTTAATTCCATTCTATCATTCCTGTCAATAAATGACTAAATGACACTAAATGAGCATTCAAAGTAATTTGCCTTGAATTCTCTGCTTTGTGACTTGTATCCCATTTTTGCATTGATTGGCAGCACGGGAGAAATAAATGTTGTTGGAAACTGTCCCCTTCACATTCTGAGTTGCCTCACTAAAGAACAGATATGTTAATTAATTTTCTTCTCATTTTCTTCACTTTTGCCTTATTTTTAGCCCTTTCTGTTTCTACCACTTCAAATTTCTGACTTTCTCAGATTTCCAGAACAACCGCATTTTTCCAGGAAGGGAAGATGCAAAATTCATTAGTGTCGTATCAGACAATGGACTACCACCGACCAACATTATGCAGCTTCCCTTGGTAGTCTGAACCAACCTATTTCCTCAAATTCTGTGTTTAGTCTCTAATGGAAATTTTATATCAGGAAGTCCTGCAAATCAATGCATGAAAATATGTGAGACTCATAGGGTTTCTTATATGAAGACAGTCAGCCCACAACTTGCTCACTGAATGGGCTGGATCTACATATTAAAACAGAAGAGTGAGATTCAGGGAAAAGTTACTGGATACATTTGTAGCAGGAATCCAATAAACGGGAATTCACTCATACCTCAGACTGTGCAATAAAGACACTGTTTTCCCTATTGAAAAAAACCCACCACCCAAAACAGAGAGAGAAAAAATTTGTAGGCAAGATCAGTGTGAAGACTTGATGGTAATGCAAGCCAATTTAAATATGAAAACCAAACAAGACACTATGAGTTACACCCATCATCTGTACATAACCTGTTCCAGGTTTAGAAATTTACCCAGTTTCTTTGAAGTCAATGCAATTTTTTCCATATGATTGCAATCAGTGCTTGAAATGACAACTGATAGATTTGTTTCAATGGTATTTGAAACATTTCAATTAGGTATTTCTTTTTTGAGTAAAATGTATATGAGAAAAGGGAAGATCAGAATTATTGTATGTGAAAGGGTGTTCAATTATAGCTTAAACTGATTCTAATGTTTGAGATCAGATCAGATATTTCGAAAAGAGGTCCTTTCAGGCTTTAATTAGACTATACAGGGATAAGTCTCAAAAGCATGAACAACGGTGGTTTAGTCGTGGAAGTCGCAAAAAGTTGGTCTCACTTGAGTTTTTTAAAATAATCTCAAGTAACTTCAGATTAGTAGGTTGACCTGAAAGCTGCAGAAGCATGAATAAATGTCTGCCATTTTATGGACCTTATTAAAATTAGTTTAGAAATGTGCTTGGTAATGCTAATAACTTAATGGAGACATGGCACTGGGGATGTTTATTCTGATCTTAACTGATCAAGGGCAGAATTAACGTGTAGGTCTTCCCACCAATTAGGTAGCTACTGTGGGAATAAATGAAAGACTAGACTTCCAGCATATTGCAGTCCTGTAGTATACTCAAATCGTGTTGACATGTCATCACACACTCCTATAACAACAAGCAGAAGTCCCTGGAATTGCTCCAGTGTAATAAATAACATGCTATAAGATGTACAGCTAACAAGAGCTGGAGGTGGAGAATAATTTAAGACAAAAATTCTGGCCCTGTAGCCTAGGCATGTCAGATCTTTTTTCTGTTCACAGGCTGTGTACTTGTAAGATATTGTCTTTGTTAGATTTGGTTTTGCTACTTCCCTATCTATGGAAAACATATGTGGGTGGGTTTCACACTGTACAATGCAGGTACAGCTTTAAAAAAGAGATCTGTGCTAACAGATGATGAAGGGACAGTAGGACAAGCCCAATCTTGAGGGATTTTAATAAATTGAATTTAATGGGAATTGAAAGTCCTCAGTATCACTTAGGACTTCAATGAAATCTGCTTTGCACTAAATTGATTGCTGGATTAAATAAATTCTTCTACTCCTTTGAATTCAGTGGTGTTCTCCAGCGTACTGAAAACCTTCATCAGCTTTGCAGAGATACAAAGAAGAAAAATAGAGCACCTGATTAAGAATGTTACTGTTTGATATAGGTAGACAAATTATGATACAGCCTTATTTTACTCAGTACTACTTTTACTTTGACGCTCTTTAATGGTGAACAGATCATAAAGACACTTGTTAAATGCGAATGTGTAAAGGAGATAAGTAGTGATTATTTTGTATATTTGATGCAAATGTAAACAAGCAATTTATGCAGTCATTAAGAATTAGGTACCTGGCTCTGTCGATTGAGTAGTTTTTAGGAAATGTTTGGAAATAAGAAAAAATAAGAAATAAATAGTATGTTTAAAGGTGTTCCCATGGAATAATATTTACTGCTTAATGCAATTTCTAGTTTATTACTCAGTACAAATATAATTATAAATTAATATTTATTGTTTTGGTTTTTTGTGCAGATGGGAGACAAGCATTTTAATCTCAATGTTGAACAATAAATTACATTGTGTGTGATTCTTGATACTTCCAGTGTGATGATAACAAATTAACCCTGCAGAATAATAAAGGGGTTAATTAGCCCAAACAGTCTGATAATCACCAAGAATGAAAGTTTGACTTCAAAAATTTCATTGTAGTGTACAGAAAACTTGTTCCAGGTATGAACACTCTTAAATCTCCTTGCTGATCACCTTATAAATTGCATGTAGTTTTCAATAATTGCTGTGCTCTGTGTTATTTGACTAGAACTTATGCTAAAAACAAAGCAATCTATTTAATTAAGCACTACAGCTTTAAGTGTTACAAGACAGTGAGTTTATCTATTGCTCCAATTACTTGCTACAGTGGTGAATGGAAAATGTATTTGCATTTAAAGATAAAAAATTTACAAATAATTTACATTTTAGCATAGTAGACACTGCCGTATTAACCTTTTCTCTTACAGAGGTGGAAGGTAAGTCATGATCCACTCAAGAATATCCATAGGTCCTTCCCAGTACGCTGGGTGTCAGAAGTGTTTTCCAATGCAAAAACAGATCAATATACAATATACTACCTAAGGCCAAGCAATCCTTAATTTTTTACACAAGGATAGGTAGTAGCATAATATTAAATGCAAATATTAAATGTTTTGATAGATGTCAGAGAAAAATATGAAATATTATTTTTTAACAATAACTAGTGTCACAGAAATTATACAGAAATTGAATCTATATGGAGTATTAAGTGCATCAGTTAGCTGGCATCCTTTCCATTTAGGAGCTCAGTGGAGAGCTGCTGCCCACATCCATGAAGGGCACTGGTAGCCTTTGCCAGAGTGAGAACAACACAGAAATATGCAGCATTTTCTGTCCAGCTGCAGAACCCAGAGAGTTGAAAGCACTCACATAGTCACTTGCAGGATTTGCAGTCACTCCCAGTATGAATCAACTGAATTTCACCTGTGGATGAAGCAGATCAAAAGCACAGTGTTAATAAATATGTCAGAAGATATGCACTGCCTGAGGTTGAAGTTTGCTCTTTACTATAAAGCTAAGTAATTCTTCTCAGAGGCTTTTAAGAAATTTGACAACATCTGGGACAAAATGAAGGAGACTAAGAGTTTGTCAGTATGACTGCAGACATAGTTTTCCTGTATCTCTCCAGCTCTTTCCTCTTTGGTCCATTAGTTTACATGCGATTATATTAGAAGCTGAATGTTAGCTCCTGACTTGCAGTTCTAATTTGCTATGCCTAGACTAGAAAATGTGCCATGGACAAAACGGTAGTTGCCTGTCATGAAAGAGTACATATCCGTAAACTGTTAAACTTCAAAATATGACAGTCATTTCCATTTCGTGTAATGGGAATGCTCCCTGACACAATTCCCAAAATATGGGTAAGAGTTTTTGGGAGAGACGAACAGCAAGGAGCATTCTCTCAGTTTAACAGCAGAAATAATTGAGGTTCCAGTGACCAGGAACATAAGCGCCCTAGAGGGAAGATGGGTCAAGAAAACTACTTGATATTCAAGGATCACTTACTCCAACCTCAAGAACCGTCCAACCCAACAAGCAGGACGTAAGGCAAAAGTGCCAGGAGGCTTGGATGGATGAGGAAGGAGCTCATGGCAAAACTAAAACATAAAACATAAAAAAGAAGTATACATCGTGAAAGCAGGGATAAATGCTGGGAAGGGCCGGAGCAGCAGCTGCGGGGCAGGCCCGGCCGCTGTGCAAAGGGCTCGACGGGTGCCGCGGTCTTGAGTGGGGCCATGGCGGCCTACGCGCGGCTGGGCACCGCGGCCAAGGTGCCCCTCCTGGGGCTGGGCACATGGAAGTCCCACCCAGGTAAGGTGGAAGCTGCAGTGATGGCTGCCAAATTTTCTGGAGCCCTCAACATAGAAAGGACATGGAACTGTTGGAACAGGTCCAGCAAAGGGCCACTAAGATGATTAGAGGGATGGAGCACCTCTCCTATGAGACAGGCTGAGAGAGCTGGGGCTGTTCAGCCTGGAGAAGAGAAGGCTCCGGGGAGACCTGATAGCAGCCTTTCAGTATCTGAAGGGAGCCTCCAGGAGAGCTGGAGAGGGACTCTTTGTCAGGAAGTCTAGTGATAGGACAAGGGGTAATGGTTTTAAATTGGAAGAGGGGAGATTTAGATTAGATATTAGGAAGAAGTTCTTTACTGTGAGGGTGGTGAGGCACTGGAACAGGTTACCCAGGGAAGCTGTGGATGCCCCATCCCTGGAAGTGTTCAAGGCCAGGCTGGATGGGGCTTTGAGCAACCGGCTCTAGTGAGAGGTGTCCCTGCCCATGGCAGGGGGTTGGAACTTGATGATCTTTAAGGTCCCTTCCAACTCTAACCATTCTATGATTCTATGATTCTATGAAATAGCCTGGCAAGAATATAGAAACACTGTCAGAGCATGCAGAGATGTGGTTAGGAAAGCCAAAGCCCACCTGGAGTGGAATCTGGTGAGGCATGTCAAGGGCAACAGGAAGGACTTCTGCAAGTCCATAAGCAGAAAAAGGAAGACTAAGGAAAATGTGGCCCACTGCTTAATGAGGCAGGGGCCCAGTGGCACAGGACATGTATCGTGGTTTGGCTTCAGCCAGCGACAAAGAACGATGCAGCTGCTCACTCAGACCTTACAGCAGTGAGGGAGACTCAGAAGAAAAAGGCAAAACGCGTGGGTTGAGATAAAAACAGTTTAACAGAACAGCAAAGGAAACAGAAAAACAGCAAGAGTAACACTGGTGGAGGAATGTACAAACAGGGTCATCTTCCCACCGTGCCCTGACTGGTCCAGGGAAACCGCAGCCTGCTCTCAAGTATTGACTTCCAAACTGCTCTCCCCAGGCTAGCGCCTGCCTAAGTACTGGGCATGGCATCAAGTGGTATGGAATACCTGTGTCCTGGACAGAAATTAATCCTATCCCTGCCGGAACCAGGACAACATGGAAAAGGATGAGGTACTGAATGCTTTCTTCACTGCAGTCTTTACTAGTAAGACCAACATTCAGTAATCGCAGACCATTGAGACCAGGGGGGAAAGTCTGGGGGAAGGAAAAACTATTCTTGGTGGAAAAGGAACATATTTCAGCAACTGCATATACATGGGCCTCGATGGGATGCACCCATGAGTGCTAGGGGAGCTCACAGATATCATTGCAAGGCCACTTTCAATTATCTTCAAGTGATCTGGCTGATGGGAGAGAAATTTGAGGACTGGAGGAAAAAAAGTCACTTCTGTCTTCAGGAAGGGCAACAAGAAGGACCCAGGAAACTACAGGCTGATCACCCTCACCTAGATTCCAGGGAATGTGATGGAGCAACTAATCCTGGAGACCATTTTTAGAGACATGAAGGACAACTATGTGATCAGCAGTAGTCAGCATGGATTCACAAAGGGGAAATCAACCTGCTTACTCAACCTGATCACCAGAAGGTGAAAGGGTGAAATGACGGGCTTTGTGGATGAAGGAAGAGCAGTGAACATTACCTGCCTTGACTTCGGTAAGACTTTTAACACATTCTCCCATGAGATCCACACAGAGGACCTGATGAAGTATGGGCTGGATGAGCAGACAGTGAGGTGGATTGGAAACTGGCTGAATGGATAGGCCCAGTGGGTGGTGATCAGCAGCATGAAGTCTGGTGGGATACCCATAGTGATGTACCTCAGGGGTCAGTACTGAGTGCAATCTTGCTCAACATCTTTCTTAGCAATCTGGATGATGGGTCAGAGTGTACCCTTAGCAAGTTTTCTGAGGACATAAAACTGGGAGGAGTGGCTGACGTGCCAGAGGGTCATGCTGCCATCCAGACAGACCTTTACAGGCTGGAGAAGTCAGATGAAAGGAACCTCTTCCAGTTCAGCTAAGGGAAATTCAAAGTTCTGCACCTGGAGAGGAACAATCCCATCCACCAGTGCATGCTGGGGGCCACCCAGGTGATGTTTGCAGAAAGGGTGCTGTGAGGGTCAGGGTGAACATGAGCCAGCAATGTTCCCTCGTGTGTGAGGAAAGGCTGAGAGAGCTGGGACTGTTCAGTCTGGAGAAGAGAAGGCTGCAATGAGGACAGAGCCAGGCTCTTTTCAGTGGTGCTCAGTGACAGGACCAGAGGCCATGGGCGCAAACTGAAACACAGGAGGGTCCATCTGAACACTGAGAAACACTTTTCTACCGTGAAAGTGACTGAGCCCTGGCACAGGTTGTCCAGAGACTGTGGGAGTACCACTTCCATGTCACTTCCAGTATGGGATGATGGGTGGTGCAGGGCTGCCTGTTGGCTGCATGTAAGGTGTCTGTCACTGGTGTTGGCAAGGTTAACAGCACAGGCATTATGTCTTAATGCTAAAACTGAGTCCTTCCANTGGAACTTGATGATCTTTAAGGTCCCTTCCAACTCTAACCATTCTATGATTCTATGATTCTATGAAATAGCCTGGCAAGAATATAGAAACACTGTCAGAGCATGCAGAGATGTGGTTAGGAAAGCCAAAGCCCACCTGGAGTGGAATCTGGTGAGGCATGTCAAGGGCAACAGGAAGGACTTCTGCAAGTCCATAAGCAGAAAAAGGAAGACTAAGGAAAATGTGGCCCACTGCTTAATGAGGCAGGGGCCCAGTGGCACAGGACATGTATCGTGGTTTGGCTTCAGCCAGCGACAAAGAACGATGCAGCTGCTCACTCAGACCTTACAGCAGTGAGGGAGACTCAGAAGAAAAAGGCAAAACGCGTGGGTTGAGATAAAAACAGTTTAACAGAACAGCAAAGGAAACAGAAAAACAGCAAGAGTAACACTGGTGGAGGAATGTACAAACAGGGTCATCTTCCCACCGTGCCCTGACTGGTCCAGGGAAACCGCAGCCTGCTCTCAAGTATTGACTTCCAAACTGCTCTCCCCAGGCTAGCGCCTGCCTAAGTACTGGGCATGGCATCAAGTGGTATGGAATACCTGTGTCCTGGACAGAAATTAATCCTATCCCTGCCGGAACCAGGACAACATGGAAAAGGATGAGGTACTGAATGCTTTCTTCACTGCAGTCTTTACTAGTAAGACCAACATTCAGTAATCGCAGACCATTGAGACCAGGGGGGAAAGTCTGGGGGAAGGAAAAACTATTCTTGGTGGAAAAGGAACATATTTCAGCAACTGCATATACATGGGCCTCGATGGGATGCACCCATGAGTGCTAGGGGAGCTCACAGATATCATTGCAAGGCCACTTTCAATTATCTTCAAGTGATCTGGCTGATGGGAGAGAAATTTGAGGACTGGAGGAAAAAAAGTCACTTCTGTCTTCAGGAAGGGCAACAAGAAGGACCCAGGAAACTACAGGCTGATCACCCTCACCTAGATTCCAGGGAATGTGATGGAGCAACTAATCCTGGAGACCATTTTTAGAGACATGAAGGACAACTATGTGATCAGCAGTAGTCAGCATGGATTCACAAAGGGGAAATCAACCTGCTTACTCAACCTGATCACCAGAAGGTGAAAGGGTGAAATGACGGGCTTTGTGGATGAAGGAAGAGCAGTGAACATTACCTGCCTTGACTTCGGTAAGACTTTTAACACATTCTCCCATGAGATCCACACAGAGGACCTGATGAAGTATGGGCTGGATGAGCAGACAGTGAGGTGGATTGGAAACTGGCTGAATGGATAGGCCCAGTGGGTGGTGATCAGCAGCATGAAGTCTGGTGGGATACCCATAGTGATGTACCTCAGGGGTCAGTACTGAGTGCAATCTTGCTCAACATCTTTCTTAGCAATCTGGATGATGGGTCAGAGTGTACCCTTAGCAAGTTTTCTGAGGACATAAAACTGGGAGGAGTGGCTGACGTGCCAGAGGGTCATGCTGCCATCCAGACAGACCTTTACAGGCTGGAGAAGTCAGATGAAAGGAACCTCTTCCAGTTCAGCTAAGGGAAATTCAAAGTTCTGCACCTGGAGAGGAACAATCCCATCCACCAGTGCATGCTGGGGGCCACCCAGGTGATGTTTGCAGAAAGGGTGCTGTGAGGGTCAGGGTGAACATGAGCCAGCAATGTTCCCTCGTGTGTGAGGAAAGGCTGAGAGAGCTGGGACTGTTCAGTCTGGAGAAGAGAAGGCTGCAATGAGGACAGAGCCAGGCTCTTTTCAGTGGTGCTCAGTGACAGGACCAGAGGCCATGGGCGCAAACTGAAACACAGGAGGGTCCATCTGAACACTGAGAAACACTTTTCTACCGTGAAAGTGACTGAGCCCTGGCACAGGTTGTCCAGAGACTGTGGGAGTACCACTTCCATGTCACTTCCAGTATGGGATGATGGGTGGTGCAGGGCTGCCTGTTGGCTGCATGTAAGGTGTCTGTCACTGGTGTTGGCAAGGTTAACAGCACAGGCATTATGTCTTAATGCTAAAACTGAGTCCTTCCATGCTTTAGGACTTCAGGAGCTGATATTCTCTCCCACTGATAGTGAAGGGGGAGTCAGAAGCAGTACCACCACCACCTGGGTGTTTTCTTTCCTTGGCTCGTAGAGTGAACAGGATTTAGTACAGTTTTTTTCATGTGAAGTAGACTTTGGAATACATTGCCTGTTTACAAACTGGGCTGAAAATAATAGTTCCCATTGTGAGGACATGAAAAAATAAGAAAGGAGCTTGGTCTTAGCAGGTACTAAAAATATATCTGCATTCTTATTTTATATCTGAAATAAAAGCTGTCAACATATATCCTTATTTCCCAACTCTAACACCGATGTTTTCCAAAATCCTGAATTTCAAATGGAAATCAAGAAATTTTATTCCCTGTTTCAAGGCTGCATATTTTTCTTTTACTTTATTTCAGTTAGTTTCCAAGTTGTTTCTATTTTCATCCTTTTAGTTTTGTTTTAAATGTGGTATATCAGCTACTTTATATGCTCAATAAAGTATTTTTTAGCATCGAATGTTACTAATATGCACAAAACCTATTAGTCTTATAAGCATTTCATAAAAATCATTATAGATCTTGATTTCTATGGCTTTTCTAGTTTTTATTTTTATAAAGAAAACCCATCTACAATACTCCTCATGACTCAATATTTTTTCAGTCATATAACTAAAGCTCCTAGGTCTACCATGATAAATTAGTGAGCTATGGATCATTAGCAAAATGTGAATTAATACAAAATGCACAATAGGCTGCACATTTTATCCTTTCTCCAGATGGTTAATTAAATATTTGAAAGCACAATATGACAGAAGTATGACTGTATCACGTACTTAATGGCACTGATTATGGAAGGGGTTTAATTGTTCTATTTCTTTCTTTCACCACTGATTAAAATAATGTATTTCAATAAAATTTGGCATCAGTCAGCATCTCAGTATTTGCTTGTAGTTAATAATTAGGTCATCTTTCTTTAAAAGGACTGAAAATTATGATTTGCTGAACAAATTGAATGTCACATTAAAAATATAGCCTTATAGTACGTCACCCCATTTATTTGTGTAACACTTTGACTTCTAAGATAAGCTGTTCTAAAAATCCACGTTACAGTTTCTGCCTTATTTATTAATAATGGTCCCCCACCACTTATCAACAAATAATGTTATTTTGCAGTCTTCTCAACAAGTCTTCACAAAATTTGAGATTATAGTTACAATGTTCATTTCTTCTGAGATATAAAGAAAGAATTGCTATTTTAAGAGTTCATTAAATCATTACAAGTGTGTAGTATTTATATTTAATTTATAATAGTCTTACAGTTACTGAAAGTATTTAAATATAAATATATTAAAAATATTAAAATCTGGTGATTTGGATAGAGTAAGAACCAGCAGACACTGATGGCCTGTTTCCCCCAACACCGCAGTCTCTGAGATGCAGACAGTTTCTGTGGCATCGTCGTAAAGTTCCTTGCAGACTCTTCCTGCATGTGACAGAATACATTGTAGACCTATATTTTTTGGGACTGTAGCATTACGTTATAAATGAGGCAAGTTGTAGGACTGCAGAATTACTTTAAATACAAGGAAAAAAATCCCTGTTAAATTGTGGTGAATGACAGATCATTGATTATGTATGTTCACTAAACTGACAGGACAAGGAAGACTCATAGGGATCGTGCAGTCTATGTGAAGTTTGGATGGGAGTCCAGAAAAAAAAAAAGTGACCAGATTGGGGAAGAGAGCTGAAAGTTCTAAACAAGTTTGTTCAAGAGTATCAGTAACCTGTATCTGTTCCATCCTTCAGCAATATTTCATTTGTGAGCTCAGAAACTGTTTTGGTGATTAACACCTTGCATATTTGCGCTGCAGAAACATGGTCTTATTCTAAAGACTTGTTATGTGACTTACTGGTACTATACATTCAGAAACTATCTGAACCTTAAAAAGGTTTTTAAAAGATTGGTCAAAAGAGCCATCCAGATTAAAGCTTAACATTCCTGAGATAAAGCATGCTTTGCTGTTGCAGTCTTCTGAGTTGCACAATTTTGAAAATCTTCCACAGTGTGTTTCTGACATATTTGCTGTTCAGACAGAGTATGAGTTTATAAGAGATGGGTATAAGAGATGCTGGATTTTAAAGGCGAAGAAAATAAGGGTTTTGAGAAAATAAAATAAAACTAAAACCCATCTAAAAGTGATATAGATTCCATGCCTCTATTAATTACAGCCCACGTTTCCCTTCACCTATATCCATAATTAAGGGGAAAACAGTGGGGAACAGATGCAGAAGACCAATACCTCCAAAATATTAAGCACAGACACATTGTTTGTGAGGAAATGATCACAGCCTTACAGAGATAATACTGATCTTCTTAAGTCAACAAAAGTGAGGATATACAATAACAGAGCCTGAGAATGTGTTTTTAAGATTTACCTATTCTTTAACTCTTAATGAAGATTTGGCAGTAACTGAGCTCTGCTTATACACAACCCATGTAGCCTGTTCAGGAGTTTGGGACAGAACAAACCTTTTCTTCTCTGTAAGATTTTTTCTCTCTGGATTCCCCCAAAGAGCAAGAGCATTATTCAAAGCTCATCCAGGTTCCTAACAGGTGCAGCTGAGATAGGAACCCTGGGGACTGGTTTGTGCTTCTAAAACTTAGGGCACTAAGCTGTATTGGAAAAAGATTATTCACCATTCTGTCTCCTCAGGCCCATCCCATCATGGAAAAAACCCTCTCCCTGCCTTGCCAGTGGGACTTGAATGACTTGCAGTGTACAATGCACAACCTCTACCAGTGATTTCCTTAAAAGTACTCTGTCCACTTGTAACACTTGAGAAACACTGAGAATTTAGGATAAAATCCTACGTATGATAATGCAGATGTCTAGCTGGGCAGAGCAGGATCTGTTCTAAGAGTGGGGAGAACGACTGTGATCTGCCTGATGGTCAACTCTGGAAGAGTTTTGACACTCTCCATACCTATTCTGAAGCGTGAATAACTGCTTGAAGGAGCTACAGTGTAAGCTAGCAAGACACTGAGAAGAAAAAAGAATTACAAGGTTGGTAAATTGTTAATTTGAAAAGACAGTTTGTGCTAAATTTTATTTGATTCTTTATTTTCCTCGTGGCATGGTGGGTCACTAATATTCAACACAGATGAAATAAAAGATTTGAGTAGTAAAATCTCTTAAAAAAATCTACCTTATTTTTCTTTTCTAGTTCAGAATTTTTTTTAACAAAAGTCAAATACTGTAATTTATAATTGCAGGGCTATGGATATGATCAAGGGACTGGAGCACCTCTCTTATGAGGAAGGGATGAGAGACCTGGGTCTGTTGAGCCTGGAGAAGAGAAGACTGAGGGGGGATCTCATCAATGCTTAGAAATATCTAAAAGGTGAGTGTTAAGAGAACGGAGCCAGACTCTTTTCAGTGGTGCCCAGCAACTGGACAAGGGGCAACAGGCACAACTGGAACACAGGAAATTCCATCTCAACATGAGGAAAAGTTTCTTTACTTTGAGGGTGACAGAGCACTGGAACAGGCTGCCCAAAGACGTTGTGGAGTTTGTTTCTCTGGAGATATTAAAAACCCACCTGGATGTGTTCCTGTCCAACCTGCTCTAGGCAAACCTGCTTTGGCAGGTAGGTTGGACTAGATGCTCTCTGAAGGTCTCTTCCAATCCCTACCATTCTGTGATTCTGTGATTTTGTGATAATAATCTACTGAATGGGGTTCAGCTTTACAGCTGAATCTCGGGTATTTATAGAATTCTCTGCTTTAGCAGCTGGAAGTTAATGCATATAAATATATACACACACAGAAATACATATATATATATATATATACATATGAACACACATATATTGTATCTATACAAACCCATCTTAGCAATTCAGTAGCTTTTTAGAGTTTATACCACAAGGTCCCAGAATGGCTGAGGTTGGAAAGCACCTCTGAAGATCATCCAGTCCAACTCCTGGCTTAGAGCAAGATCAGCTAGAGCAGGTTGTTCAGAGCTGTGACCACTCATTTTAAATACACCTAAAGATGGAGATTTAAAATGTTTTACCTATTTTCTTTCAAATACTTTTGACAATGAGAAGTACCTGCTTTCTGATAACAGCACGGCAAGGTAAAGTTTACCTGCTCACTCGGTTGGGGAAAAAAAAGAACTGAAAGAAAGATATACACACCATGCATGAAGAGTACTGTAAAGACTCAATATTCTCTTCTGTTAAGGCAGCATAATCATAACTTGTTGGCATTAAAATTTAATTTGTGCTGAACTAACTTGATTAAAGAATGTTATTCTCATATTAAAAATCAAGAGGAGTATATTTCCTATTTTCCAGCCTCGATATATTAATAATTTAGCTGTCAAATGACTTGACAGAGAGCCAAGAACTTGCAGAGATACTATTACCTGAGATCACATCTGAAAGGGGAAAATACTGTAATTAGAGCAAAGCTTCAAATAAGTATTACGTATTAAACAAAAGGTCAAACAAAGGTGTTCCCTTACTGAAGCAACTCTTGATAATACAAGAAAAAAAGTAATTTTCAGTGAACCATCCTGACTACTGATTATAAAAGCAGAAAGCCACCAGAGACAAATTGGCCCGGTTTAAAAGAAAACATGTAGTGAAGGGCATTTAGATATTTCTTTAAAACTAATTCTTATCTCACTTCTTCTTTTGTACTTCCTCAGCACAAATAAGTACTAGCAGAAGATGAAGACAGGGAAATAACTAACAACAAAGGACTAAAAAGAGATCAGGTGCTTTGGTGATTCAAAGTCTAGAATCGTCACTTTCTGGGACAGCTACAATGGAGTACACAAAACCTGAAATCCTTATGCTTATCAGAGGAAAGAAACTGCTCCTTGCATTCTAAAGACACGTCTAAATTACTGTGGCATATGTTTTATATTGCCTAAGCCTATGACTAAAAAGGGAGCGTTTTGCTAAGAACACACCATGCCCCAGGAAGACCAAGACTGAATCACTCCAGAAACTAATCCTGACTGAGAGTAATATAGCAAAGTTTTCATTGTCATAAAGGATTTCTTCATAACTTGAAGCATTTCTAACATTTATTATTATTTCTTTGATATTTTTGGTTGACTAACACTTCATTATGTGAAGAAGAAGCATCTAAGTGAATAAATCATTGTTGATGATAGAATAACTGTTACGTTTGAGTTACACATTAGAAAATACCAAAGCACACCTTACTTTTTTCTAGTCAGTCCTAGGGAAAAAAGGAATACAGAATAGAGAAGGCATACACCAGAAGACACTGTTGGTGCAGAAGACAAAAGATATTCTAATAAAATTGCAAAAAATGTGTACTTGCACATTTTAATTCTATAGCAATGTGTTATTGTGGAATGATGAAAAGACAATGATAAAAAGACTGAGATAACTGTCAGATTTCTTAAACATTGTGCCTCTGTGGGCAGTATTTGTTATTGGTCATCACTGAAGACAAGAGGCCAGGGTAGGTTTCATCTCAAAATGACATTTGCAGGCTTCTACATTGGGATTTTACAGAACTTTTTGGAAGAATTGAACTTACTCATCTGCAAAATTAAGGCATGTGTTTTTTTCACCAGGTGTTATATTTCAAAACCAGCTTGGTTTAGAACTAGGCATCTTCCATGCATTATAATATGCAAAAATATATATCCAGCTGTGATAAAATTGCATGAAAAATACTAGGGGAAAAGTCCATCTCTACTAAAGCCGTAGACCCCTTTTTTAAACAAGATAGTGGTGTGAGAGTTTCAAGGTTTGGGCCCGATTGGCCCAAGGAAGCCAAATGACAGATGTTCCCTCTCTCCTGCAGAGCAGGAGAGGGAGAAGAAGAGAGACTACTTTAGTTGAAACTAAACTACTTCAATGAAATAATAATAATAATAACAACAACAACAACAACAACAACAACAACAACAACAATAATAATATACAAAACCATATCAAGCTCCCAGGATGACAATCACATCACCAGCAGGCACTGGGAAAGTCCCAGACTGGTCTCAGTGACAGATAGGAACTGGATTCCGGATCTGGATTCAGGATTGGGATCAAAGCCAGACGAACAGAGAAAGTCCTCCTTGGATGCTGGCCATTGAAGAAAGAGGGCTGACCCTTAGGTGCCTTAGCTTTTATCCTGAGCATGAGGCAGATGGGATGGAATACCCTGTTTGGTCAGTTTTGGGTCACATGTCCTGTCCGCTCCTACCCACAGGTGGGATCCCTCTACACTTTTCCGCTTCCAACCCTCCAACAAGGCAAATAACAAAGTTGTCTGGCCTTGGTTGTTATAGCAATAAGTAAAAGCAAAAGCGTCTCTGCAAACCATGCCTTGTCATCAACTATAAACATGGGTCTTATTGATCTGGAAGAGGGCAGTTTTCTGCATAACATGCTGTTAATTTCAGCAGTTAGAAGAAGCCTAGTTAGAAAGTGGAATTACTGAAACAAAATTGTTCCTGTTTTGCCTCAAACCAGGACAGACAGATTGAATAGCTTTTGTTTGTTTGTTTGTTTATTTTGCTCTGATACCTTTTGAAGAACAATTATTTTAATACTTGATTGATGAACCCATTGAACGTTATTAATATGTTGCACCTTTAAGCTACATCTAAATAACTTTATTTTAAATTGCGAAAGTACATATATCTCTTGATAAAGGTAGAATTTATTTTAGTGATTCAATAGTAATGTATAGCTACTCAAAGCTAATAAAAACATTTGATAGAATTGATTCAGTTTTCATGAATACCATCAACTCCATTACCTGTCTAGAAGACTTCCAAAAATGAAATTTAGATTTTTTATCCTTCTTTCATTTAAAACCTAGAATACTAGTAACAAATAAGGACACAGTTTGAGTATGCTCTTAGACAAAGCTACTCAGCCAAATAGAAGCAGCTTTGGCTCTAACATGTGCAGTTAGATACTAATGACACAGGCAAATAAACTCTTCCTATCCTGCTTTTTGTTCTCTGTGTCTGTAATAAGGACATTGGAAAAAGAAAGTATTTGTCTCTTCCTATGATTTAGATTTTGTACCTTTTCCCTTAGCATAAATGAGAAATTCATTCAAGCCAGACATTTCACTACACAGAAGAGACAAATGCTATTTGAACAGTCTAAGAAATAAATTCATTAAGGATGGCATACAAGTTCTTGATTCTTATGTATACACGTTCTTGATTCTTATGTATACACACAGATGCATATTCATATACATCCATGCACACACACGGAAAATGGAAATCAGTAATCTATTCTTCTGTTCTTCTTGGAAAAGAAATGTTCACAACCTCAAGAGAAGATAGCTCACAGTAGTTTGTTGTGAATACAAGAGTCCATGCAAATTACTGCAGAAACCAATCTTAAATGCCATTACTATCTCGTAATAGATTTTCCAAAACGAACAGGCAAGCATATCACATCTACCATAGAACCTGATAGTTGGAGAGCAGAAATAATAGAGACATTAGGTGAAACTTCACAGAATTGAAAAACAAGAGATGAAACAAGGAATAGTTAAAATGTTTATTGTACTGTTACTGTTTAAATATTTCACTTCAAGTGACCAAACCTACACAGTACAGCTTTTAAACAGGAATTGCTCAGGCTGTTTTCCAGACCTGGATTTTGCAGGCCAGACAATCTAGTCAGACATTTTCAATTATTCAGAACTTCAATAAACATCTTTTAAGACAGAAGATGTGGAAGCAGAGCCTTTGGACTGATAAACTAGCAACCTCATTATCAGAAGGAAGGTTTGTGGATATATAACCTATGCAATGAGAATTTTACTGTAATCTATGATGACAATTCATTGTTACCTCAAAAAATGTTTGTAAGCCTATTTTAGGTCACCTAATGATATATTTGAGCCCAAAATGACTTAGCCTGTTTACGTAGATAGAAATATTTATTAGTAAGTGGACAAAAGAACTGCATGAGAGTTTGAAAAAACTCCAAAATCAAAAAATACCTATTTGGAAATTCAGAAACAACAATAATTTTAAAGCACCAGATCCCTGATCAGTTTTAAAAATCTAACATCCTAGGTCTATCAGGATCCTTTATAACAGACAAATTTTACTGGAATGGAATGTTTTTCTTTTCTGAACACTTATTTTCATTATTTTTGTTATCTTGTATCCACCCATAGACACTTGTTTAAAGGTAATACTAAGACTTAATCAGTTAAAACATAACACTGGGGGATTTCTACATGCTTCTTTGAAAGGAATGTTTTACTGGAAAGAGGTTGTGATGCACTAAGAAATTAAACTATATCTGATCATTGACAACAGCGGTCCCCATAAATTTGCTTTGTAATTATAATTAACAAATAGTAATGCAAAGTTTTCTTTAACCTGAATTAATATATAGCTTCCATACTGTCAGGTCCTGCCATGTTATCAGGGCCTTAGAAACATGGGCAAACACTGACAATATCAGTTTGTTTGTCAGTTTTCATCATGCCCTCTGAAAAGGTAACATCAAGGGCCTTGTCATCTTACTGCTAACTCTCATCAGACCCTTGTTACTCATTGAAGAGTAGCATCTAGCAGGAGTTAAGTTAATCTCAGTCAGCAGTGGAAGGGTTTTTCATGCTTTATAGAAATCTGTGTCAGTGTAAACTGGAGTTTCTGGGAACAGAATTTTAATTGTGGAAACCAAAAATATGGTGTATTTTCAACAAACCATACAGAAGACTTATCTCTGTACGACAAAATAAAACAAAAACCAGCCAACCGAAACGAAGCCACCTCCATGCTAAGGTTAGTTTCCTTTTATAATAGAAAATAAACCCCAACAACTGAAGTCATTCAGAAAAATAAAATTTACTTTCCAGTAAGAAAGGAAACACATGGATACTTGCAGTAATTGCCCTGTTGTCTAAGATGTTCAATCTGCTAGTAGATCTATGAAAAAACCCTGAAACTTCCTTAATCATTCTTCCAGCCTGGAAGAGTTCTGGCAGTTTCCAAGCTCTGTACAAGCCATAAATAACAAATTATACTGTAGACATTTGCAGTTATCTGTTCAGGTTCTTCTTGAGTAAAAGTCATGCTGAATATTACTAAGGTAGTTTGAAGAAATAACCCAATATTGTTTGCCAACTTCTTGAGGAAAGTAGCATATTCTGCTTTTAAATAACACTTTCCCCTCCAAAAACAACCTACTATCATAAAAATTGTGAAAAAATCATGTCATGTCACACAATTCAAAATGCTACTAAAAATATCTTTTTAAAAAGACATTATTGAAAACATTGGTATCTTTGTAAACAAAACCAAAATCACAGGTAAAATTATAGAACGATGGGAAAAAAGACACCTGTTCAGCCACTCTATTCATCTCTTGCTAGTGAAAGACTGTTTCCTAAGGTATGCACCTAGTGCATAATCAGCTCGTTTTCAAAAGCATCAAGCAGTGTAGCTCCCATCTAGTCTCGTGGGAGATTTTTCAGTGATTTTAGAGATCTCACTGTCAAGAAGATTATCAGTGTGCCATTTAACCTAAATTTTCCTTATCCTAATTTAGTGTTGTTACTCTCAGTTACCCCATCATAACATGTTTTGAGATGTAATATGAACAAACAGATACTTAACAACAAGATAAGCATCCCATCAGCTTTGCATAGAGAGGCTTATTTTTAGATTATCTTCAGACTCTGAGGGTCTTGCCTGAAATCTCAGCTGAGGCAATAAATATAGGTACAAGAAAAAAATGTTAATGTCAAGCTATGAACTCTCATACTTATCTACCGTCTAACAAGTACTGCAGGAGGTCCTGTTTTGTACCTTCTCCTTTTATGCAACTGGTTATCCCTGAATATAAACAATGTTTATAATCATTTTTCTAATTCAGATTTTGGTAGAAAACAAACTCTGGGCCGCAATAACAGATGTACAAAGAAAATTACCCTCAGGATATTTAATAAACCCAGCCATGCAGCATGAACAAAAGAAGGCAGAGAAAAAAATGTCAGAATACTCCCTTAGCAAAGAGAACAACAGATTCTTGTTTTCTTTATTGGTGTTTTGTTTTAGTCTCCTGAGTTTAGAATGCTGAAAAGCCAAATCTGGTGGTTGTCATAGTTTGTGTGGTTTTTTTCCAACTAACAAACAGAAAAATTAAATCCACAGTGATATAATATTACAAGAAGGACTCAACTATGCTATTGATAAGTTTCCCTACTAAAAGACAGCTCACATCTGTAAATCACTACTGTGTATTTTGGAGGCATACTAATTTATTGACAAGGGTCAGTGATGTATGCCACGTACAAGAGAGATTAACTGAACTTTCCCTAGATATCATCATCATGAATGCGAGGTCAGTACAGATCAGCTTTTTAGTGACCTAAAAATGTAGGTACAATTCATGAGTTTTCCAGGCAAACTCATGGAACACATGTTACGGCGTTTTCCCCACACCATGCCCAACCTCCCCCAAAAAGATTAAATAACCAAAGGATTTGGGGTATATTTGTTTCACTAAAAATTACATCTGAGAAAAGTTTTAAATTAGGGTTTCACACATGTTATTACAAATCAGATATCCAGCTACCTTTGGATCTTGCCTTTCCTAAGGCACTCCTCATCCATCCCCAGGCACAAGTTCATCTGTCTGAATGGCTGCGCTAAACTCATGCTTGTTTATGTTCTAGTTTCTCAAGTTCCAGTTTGTTCAGTTTTTCTACCCACATGCCAGACATCAGAATATATGTAAGAAGAGTGAAAGAAGGATGAACACAGTAATAGATACTGCTGCCCTGCAAGACCATGCTGCTCTCCTGTCACAAGAATCCTTCTATTACCAGATATACTAGCTTAATGACAACCATGAAACTGATTAAATCTAAGCAGGCAGTTTAAAGGTAACATCTCAGTGTTAGAGCCTTAACAGATTTCCCAATATATATATGACATCTTAATTTAGTGTTTGTTTTGTTAACATAAAGCCATTCTTAAAAAGAAATGTTTGCGTTCCATGCTGCAGGTTTCAAAGCTCTGTCATTTTTGGGTTATTCTGCCTTTACTGCCTGGGTTATAGCTTTTATATATACACAAAGACATGCAGTTTCCTTGCACTTGGAAAACTCCACAATGACTGAAAGCACTTAATTAAAATTCCTTTGAAGAAATCATCTTTGGCCAGGAAGCAATATGGAAATTTTTGATCCAGAAGGAAAACTATCAGAGAATTATCACTGTCAGAAAACAGGGTGTGATTACTAAATATATTTTGCAAGCCTAACGATAGCATTTCGTTCTAAGTGACAGCTATAATAATGATTTGCTGCAAGATAACATGACAATTTTCAATAATCTTTCCATTCTCGGCATTTGGACACTGGCAGGAAAGATAATGTAATTAAGGGGAAGAGAAAGAGAGGGTGCCATCAATTTATGACTTCACCTTTTACAACTCAATTTATCCGACAGATTTTAAACCCAATAGATGAAAAATCTTTTACAATTCACAGAGTGAACAGATGGCACAGCAGTATTGAAAATGACAGTGTATGTACACCAAATGAACTGGTGTTCTGCTCTAGTTAAGAAGCTGTCAGCATTTGTATTACAAAACTCAGTTTTCAAGGGTTTTGAAGTTGGTTATTTTAGATAACATCTGGAAAGATTGGCTTACAAGCCACATGTCTAGGTACCATGTAAAAAATCCCCCATGTTTATTACTTGATCTGTTTCATACCCTTTACACGCACCTAATCATATTGTAAATACTAGCTGTGATCTAAGATGCTGACAAAAGTTTCTTTACTTATCAGAAGAGTTGAATGGGCTGGCGAGTCTGTGAGAGGCTGTGCTGGCTGTGCACAGAAGACTGTGTCTGTTGCTAATCTCCTCCTTTGCAGAGGAGACTTCAAGCACAACTGGTGGAACCTGCCTGAGCACCCAGATGCTCCATGCCCGGGATGTTACTGTCCTGTGAGACGTTACCAGACCCTCTGTGAAGCCATTACAAGGAACTAGGGATTGAGATGCTTAACATAAAAGATCAGCAGTTTGAAGTAGCGCTACTTCCAAAGTAACCTAATACTTGTGTTAAATACCACATTTTGGCTTAGAACGATGGCAAGCTGTGCTGAAGCAATGGACTTTTTATACTGAGAGTCTCCAACAGTGGTTTGCACAGGTACAGCCAGGCTGGTGTAGCTATGCACTGCATGAAACTCCTGCTTACACAGGGTCTCAGTTTTGTCCATAAAGAGAAAAAATAAAATAAAATAAAATAAAATAATTGTAACATTTTGCCTGAGAAAAGGCTGAATGGCAGCACAGGAAGGATTTCAGGATTTGGCTCACCAACCAAACAATTTTAAATTATATGTTACTGGGCACTAAACTTCTTACAGGATTAGTACCAACATACTCTGCCTGTTAGCTGTAGGTTTGAACTGATACCATGATCTCTGTGGCTGGTGATAATCTTGGATTGAACATAAAGACAAATGTCAGGTTTACTTAACACATGAGTCTACCGGGTTTGGTTTTTGAGGTAAAAGTAAGAAAACAGTAAATATCACAGTAACAGGTTAATGGAAGCTATTATATAAAGGGGTGTTTTGGACTGTGAAAGAATATATGAAAAAAAGCAAGGGGCTAAATATGTGTACCAGAAGTAATAATGTGATTTTCAACTTGGATAACTGTGACCTCATTCTTTCAGGATGAAACATCAGGAAACAAACAAACAAACCAACCAGTCAAGTTGGAAATTACGTTTTTAGTGCCATTTAGAGGAAAAGACATACACTGCAATCAATCTGAGTTGCACCCACTGAGACATCCATATGTCAAACAGATTATCTCAGTGGAATTGAGAGCCATTCCCTCAAAGCTGTAAATTAGGATTTTCACAGGTGTTGGTATCCAAATGCTCCCAGAATTCCACCACAGCTACATGCCTTATTCCCCCAGGCACACTTGAAATTCCTGTCTTGGATGGTATATATACTACGTGAAGTCTTCATTTTTAGAGCATTGGCAACAAAAATATGAGGCACCTAAGAACAAGAAACAAACAAACAAACACCTAAAGGGCTAGAGGGAAGGAGTCAGTGAGAGAGTAATGTAAAAAATTAATGAATATGAATGGCTTTGATAAACACAGAATGTAGGTAGAAAGAGGGGATGTACTTGCTGGTATATCCAATTATATTCTACTTTTGTTGGTGGCATCTAAGTGAGAAAAGGATAAATATCTAAAAATTTTTGAATCTTATGAAATGACTGTAAGTAAATAACCAGATTCTGAAAAAGAAAAGCCAAGAATAACAAATTTAAGTATGGAAAGGTGATGATGGATACTGAGAGAGGTAGGAATGTAACCATAAGGAACAGTAAAACAAAACACCCACAACACACAGACTAGAGGTTTCAGGTCCTGTAGGTTTAGCAATGTCTGAGAGCAAAAGTGATCTTCTTTTGAGATACCGCAAGGTAATCTGAGGTGTTAATGTGTGCAGACATGACCTGAACTCTAGAGTGAAGTTCTCCGGATAAATTCTGTAACACCATCTTCCATAGCTTTCTGATGTATTTGTATGCCCACAGAACAGATAATTTTTTAATGCAGTTTTCTCTACTAATAATGTGGGTCAGGTTCAGCTATTAATATGTTTGCTTCCCGGTATATAAAAGCCTGAATATCTATAAATGAGACTAATAAATGTCTACACCACACCAAACAGTGCCATCAGGTTTCTCTCGTGCTTCCCTGATTCCTGTGCCAAGATCATTAATAAAAATATCAACCAAGATTTGCTGAATGGAAGAGCAGTTCTTGAGAAACATCACTAATAACTTCATTTCAGTCTAATATTTTTTCTTCCATTACTCTTGAGTGTTGACCTTTCAGTTAACAAGTTTTCTAATGTGAGCTTTTCTAAAGTTTTACTGTTGTCCGAATAATGAGATTCACCACATTTCCTTTTAAGGAAAAAAAACCACCTGAACAGTTATCCAAATAAAGATATTAAATCTAGGCTGCTAATATGTTACTATTTCCTTCTATTTCTTTCATTTCCTCACTCCATTAGCACCATCTGGCATGGAAAATGCTTTGGATGTCACAGGCATCGTGGCTGCACAGCTACTCAGCCCTTCATTCAGGTCAGGGTTGCATTTGCCCCTGCACAGCACTGTATATTACAGATGTCAGAATAATGAGCCTGAAAGAGCCAAGATCACTTCACTGTCTTTTTAAAGTATAGATGTTCCTGAGTCTGCAATTTCATGCACCAATTGTTTCAGATTTCTGAAACGGAGATTACCTGGTCCCTTCCCTCACTCAAGAGCATTACAGTCTTTGAGCTTCTTTCTATCTCTTTTGTGATAATTTCCTTTTCCTTATTCTCATTCTTTCTTTCTTGTCCTAGGTACGATGATCATTTTCTTTCCTGTGATTTTCTTCAATAACAATGGAGAAGCTATTGAATCTGAGGAACATTCTAATTTCATTTTTAGTGATCCTCTACCTCTGCTTTAGACGTAACCTTACCTCTGGTGTTTTTTTCTTTTCCTGTTTTCTTAGCTTTTAGTCTAGGGACACCTTTGATAATTTTTGTTTTACTATCCTTTCCAATTTCTAACTTAACATGAATTTTGCTTCCTGATCCTTAAACACAGAAAATTAGCAAAAATATTTCCCCCCCACTGCTGGTAGGCTCTCTGTTAAACAATTTTATTTTTATATTTTCTCCCTGAGTAACACATACCCTTTACTATTTGTATTTTGCTCTTCCATCTGTCCCTTAACTTTAAAGTCCTGCTTTACAATAGTCATTCACTCTCTTGGTCAACACTATCTTCTGCTGCCCAAGTTTGTGAAGCAGTTTTCCACATCATGACTATACTGCATTCCCTAGATGGAACATGAAGAAGGCTTTCACTGTGTTTAAATATATAACTATACAAATATATAACTCTACTGAATGCTAAATGAATAGTCCCGCCAGTTTACGTTTCAGACTCCTGGTGTTCATAATTTTATTCATAGTTTCTTCTACTCTCAAGTTATAAGTCAAACAATTTTCCTCTTATAAACCTAGTGAGGAAACTGATTTTGTACTAACATTTTTGCTTAATTTCTTAGTTTTAATGGTTAGATATTTAACATTTGGGTTCATTGCTAGGTCTTTCTTGGATTGTAGAGCCAGGAGACCCCTTTACCTGTATACAGGCTGCATGTAACCACTGGTTTCTGGTAGAGTGTCTTTATCTTTTCTGAAGGATGAGATAGATACCTGTTGCAAAGAGTGACAAGACTCTGGGGATGGACTGTGATGAAAAATAAATAATAGTCATCCCAAGTAATGTCAGAAAGCTGAAGTTAAATTTATATGCATCTAAGTTTCACACCTACGTAATTATTGTTTACCTATCTGCCCCCAGCATTGGCTTAGGAATCCAATGGCTATTGTGTCACCTCATTTTTTCAGTATGAGAAAAGTGAGAAAGAGGAAATATTTTCTTTGCCTAAAAAAATAAAAAAGAAATCTGTGCTGAGGTTTGTATAGAAGAGGGGAATACAGCATATCTCTCCTCCATCCCCCTTAATTAGTTTATAACCACCTGTCCCACAAAGCAGTCAAAAACCTTGTCCGGTATCTCACTACAGTGTATGGTGTTATTGTATGAACTGGTTTGCCATTCAGTTGCCCTCTAATCATTACTGCAAGTGTACATTTCTTCAAACAAATGAGGCATTTTACAGGAACACCATGCTGCATCAGCTATCAATTTTGTAGCTGCAGACATTCAGATAAAAATTGTCAAAGAACTGAATTCTGTTGCTCCTAGAATGGACATACTTCTTTTTCTCTTTAGTCACTGTTATCATGAGAATTGGAGGTCAGGCAAAGAAGGTGAAATAAAATCCTGGTGTATGCTAGGGAACCTAGTCCCGTAAGTAATCCAACTGCAGATCATAACAATGTAGTAAGGAAAAAAATTAGTTACTGCTACTCTGACACATTACTCAATCTTGTATGTTTACATCGTTAGCTACTCTGCATATTCATATACACATTCTCTGAAGAGGCCAAAAGATAGACAGATCCTAACAGTGCCTCATAAGAAAGGCAACTAATGCATTTTTACGTTCAATTTTATAAGCCAATGGAACATGGAAGTGTGATCACCATCATTTAAGAGAATTCTGTTAATAGTTCTGATCCAAAGCTCTCAATGTTTATTTCTATCAAAAGTAGGAAAGTAATTGTTAATCAGACAATTTTAATTATGAATTTTAGCAAGTGTTGTATATTCTAAAACAATGTTTCAAGTCACCTTGGAATGATTTTTTAACTCCATTGAAATATGCTGCAAAATTTCTGGTAGACAAAGAATGTTGCATATAAATTTATAGCAGCTATGTTCCCCTTTTACATCAGATCCAGGCTACATTTAGAAAATAGATCTCCCCTATTTGTTTGCAGACAATGAGGCATCTCCTATTTCTCATTAAAGTACACTTGCTTCCACAAAAGAGGGGAAGTATCTTAATAGCTGCAGTCATCCAGAAAAGTGTAGGATTAAGATAGCCAAAGTCCTGGAGAAATACCTACAGGAAATATGGATGCTTAGGAGCAGGATGCTATGGCTGTCAGTGTTCTCCACATGAGCTCATATAACATCAGCATGGCTATGACTGAGCCAAAGCTAACAAATTTGGTTAAGCACAAGCTGACTTTTGGAGCAATACTCATGTGTCTGCACCATGCTTCTCAACACACTGTTTCTGAAGGAACGTTGAGTTCTTTGAGTGTTTGCCACAGTGAAGCAAGCTGATGGTCCTTCTGGACCCTGATCACTCAGAAGCATGACTCAAACACCTCAGCTGCTCTTCAGTCCAGTACAGAGCCAGAACAATCTCCGATGCTCACTTGCTGACTCTATGCGAAGCCATAGCTCCAGGTTTATGGGCAGAGATGGCTGAAAGCCTGTGGAGCTTAAAGGATCAAATGCTGCTGTGGTTCTGAAGCAGTTCAGCTGCTTTACATGGAAGTGATCCTGGAAAAAGGACAGCAATGGATGAATTCGTCTGTGGATAAACTTACAAAATATATTAACCTTGGTGAAATAGGTCTAACAGAAGCTGGACTACTTCAGATCATCTATTACCTGTTATTGGGGATGGTGTCCTTAGAAATGGGAATTAAGAGTTCAAATTCCCATCATGACAGGAGAGAGTAGAAATGGGGTTTCCACATCATGTTAGCATTTGCATCCTAGGCCAAAGAACAATAAGAGCACACATCACCTTGACTTTAAAGGTTCTGGTTTACTTCTTTGTTCCTTAGCAGCCTCCTTGTCATTCTCTAGGCTTTACCTAGAAAAAGCAGAAATTACACATTTGGAAAGCAGAGATTACTTGCTTTTAACACTAAACTAACTAAAAAAAAACCCCAAAAAACAAAAAACAAACAAAGTCCCAAATAAAAACCCCCAATATATCTCCTTTCTAGAATATTTACATGGTCAAACTTTTTACTAAGTTTGAAAGTTTAAGTCAAGGTGGTTCATAAGCTTTTGCGGGGAAGAAGAGAAAGGAAAAAGTAGGTTTTTTTATTTTATTTTAGTAGGATCTGTATACCTTAACCTTCCTGATCTGACTTATCCATTTTTCACATGCTCCAATATTCACAAACAAGAAAATATTTGCAAGCCTAGTATATACTTGGTATCCTTTATGAATAGGCATCGGGTTTCTAATCAACCATTCTTAAACCTCTCATCAATTCAAGGATGAGTTTCCTTCATATATTTATTTCACAAACTCTGTGAAAATCCCGCTCAGTAGCATGGGTAGCACTGAGTTGGACACAAACATCACAGTCTTCATTTTAACATACATATAGATGGATACTTGTGAAAAAGTTTGAGAATTGAAACAGTTCTTACAGCTCCATACAGAACAATCACTATCTTCAAACCGCGGGCTCCCTTCCTCTCATCCAGTTGTGCTCTCTGAGAACCACCACAAAAAAGACTGTATTACTTAACTCACAAAGCCCATGCTATTTTTGGACATACAACTTTGCCATCTGTTTTCTATGGACTGAAAATTTGAGCTTCTTCCTATTGTCCTTGTTTCAGCTGGGAAAGAGTTATTTTTATTTCTAGTGATTATTGTGAAAGGAATGTGATAATGCATATTGTTATAGTTGCTAGACAACATTTATACTTTTTAAGGACTCTTTTTGGCTTCCCAGAGAAGCTGAGAAGGAGCATAGACAATGGAATGGCCAATGGAATACTCCATACTATAGACATCATGCTCAGTATATAAATGGGGGTTGGCTGGGGGTGGGAGAATCTGTGCTCACTGCTTGAGATGGTGCCAGTTCACTGGGTGATGAGAACGACTTGTGTCACCATTATTATTATTGTTGTTGTTATTATTATTATTTGTTATTGTTATTGTTATAGTTATTTTCCTTTCCTGTTTTTGTTCTGTTAAACTGTCTTTATCTCAAGCCATGAGGTTTTTTTCCTTTCCCTTTTCCCTCCTGGTCTCCCTCTTCTCCCCGCTCCTCTGGGGGGAAAGGGGAGAACTGCATGAGCAGCTGTGTGATCCTAGCTGTTGACTGGGATTAAACCATGACACCTGTTCACTACAAACTCAATAGCCCCTGTCCTTCTCCAAACTGTGGCTGTCTTATCTTTTGGTCAACCCATCAGCCTACAAATTATGCTATACAAATACATATAGACATACAAACACAAACGAACAGATCTACACTCACAAAATCATGTCATTCAAAACCAGAAAAGAATGTAGCCATCCCCTCGGATAGCAACAAAGGTGTACTGAGAAGGTGTACTGACGCTCTCACCAGAAATAGATGAGATTCACCTAGTATGGATATTCCAGGAAAATTGTCTGCATTGATGAATTAGCCACCTGGATATGACATGCAGGCATTATTCTTTAATGTTTAGAGTAGCATTCCTATGGATGTCTAGACAGGCTAAATATAACATTCCACCTGCCCAGCAAATTGAAGCAGAGTATATCATAAAGGACAGCAGTTTAAAAGAAAAACAATAAGGTGTTCACTCAGAAGATTAAATTCTTTGATCCAAAGAGTAGCTTATCCTACTGTAGTAGGCTAATTATTGTTATGACACCCCCATTTTTAACATAAAATTCAAGTTCACAATTTTCAATGATCATCACAATTTTGCAGATATTTTCCCTCTGCAATTTTATTCATCAGACATTTCCCTTTCAATTTTAATTCTGTACTTTGCCTGTAACAGAAATGGAAAAAATAAACACACATTTTCTGGTAATCCCAACTATTTAACTTTGGCTGCCAGATTAGAGTGCACGTACATAAAGTCAAATAGGAGATGTGTCCTGAGACTTTGCTATTTCCCGGCAAAACACCTGGGGAAAGCAACTTGAAAGCTGGGTGAGAATGGAAGATCAGCAAGCTACATAGTACTGTTTCTGTTAAACAACAAAATGAGCTTTGTTATCTGATGTGATTCTCAAGATAAAGAGCCTTGCTGAAAATGCAGGATGCATTTCTTTCCATTAATACAATACCTGTGACCAGATATTCTGTTTGGGAGCCCAATTTCACCTCTCCACAAGATGTGTGAGCATACCCAGTCTCAGTGAACTCTGCACCATATTCTGCATCATGCTCCATACTCTTAAGCAGGATAGCCAAAGATATTCTGCTGTTAATGAAGAGATGTGCTTACAGGAGGATTCATGGTTATAGCCTGCAGGCAAGAAAAAAACATTAAGAGCAAAGAGTGTCATTTCAACCTTAAGGGTTATTTAAGACTGCTGAAATAAAATGACTTTAAAGGGATGAGTTAAGAACTGTGGTTATAAAGTCATAACTTAAAGATATTTTTCCTAAAGTGATTGTGTGCTTATTTCTGTCATCTTTCCCAACTCATTTCTGTTTACTTCATAAGAATCTATAAATGATTCTGGCAATTCAGTAAAAGCTAAATCTTGTAGCATGTAAAGCCCAAGTACTTTTCCCTTGATCCAAGCTTCTGGCAGAAATAATTACAGTATAACTTTTTTTTTTTTTTTTCCCTAGAGCAATGTGTAAACCAAATAAAACCTCAGGAACATTCAGCATCTTAATGGAAAAGCAGTAGTACCTTTCTCAGAGAAACTGAAATTCATCAATTCATCAACAGCTCTAAATTAAGTGTCCACAGGATGCCTCTGGTTCCAGGCAATGACAAGGCTCTCCATGGACCAAATTCCTCAGCATCCAGTGTTTACCTCAGTAGGGAGACTGGGTGGTATGGCTCGTGGAGTAATTCAGTATATTCAGCTCCTACTTTATTCTTGAAAAGGAATTCTTTTCAGTGAAGCAGATGGGCATTTGAAGTGTCACTTGCATAAGCATCCCCCCTCCCTGACCCTCTCCCAGAATATTCTTTCCTCATATTTTTAAAAAAGACTACAATTGGCACATGACAAACCCCCCCAAAAGTACCAACCACCAAACACACACATAACCACACTCTGGGGCTGAAAATTTCCCTTTCTTCTGGCTCACCCTTTGCAGGAATGTCCTGCTGCATGAAATGAGCATTAAATGTAGAGGTTGTGAAGAAAGGAAAGGAACTGCAAGACCAATCATAACAAATTTTGTTTTCCTACAATCTTGGAGTGCAAAAAAAATTCCGGGATGTTGGAAGTTAAGCAGATTGCAAAAGTTAATAGTGAGTTTGTCTTCCACACCTCTCTTGGAGCCCCACCAGCTATGTAAATCAGACTGCAACTCCCATGTTTTCCTTGAGAATGTTCTCCAGCACTGCAACTTCAAAACAGTGGGGAGCAACTAGTGTAATCACTGATCTGCAGTGTTAAGTTTTAATGGATTTTCACTTTTCTTTCTCTCTTATAGAATAAACAAGGGAGACTCTACAGGTTCTTTCACCTGAGTGAAATTAGCCTGTCTTTTTTTTTTTTTTTTTTTTATACTTTGGGGGTTTTTTTGGCTTGTGTGTTCATGCTTTCCCAAAATAAACTTGTTTCTCTGCTTTGTGTTTCTTTTCCCTATAAAACCTGTTCTTCCTCAGTAACCCATCTCTCACTTATGAGATTAAATTAGGTATTTATTTGTGGTTACGCTACTTGAAGGAAAAAGAGCAGACTACAAGACTGAGCATTTATACTCTTGTGGAACATGGGAATCACAGGAGAGTTGATTCTACAGCATCCTGGACCATAAAGTTGGTCCTGTAGAAAGAATCCTAGTTTTCCTATTGTTTGGGAAGGGCAGTGCCAACATGCTCAAAAATCATCAGAGTTAATCAAGATCTTAGCCCTTCTGGTGTTTAGAGATACATAGTTTCAGAAATGGGGCTGTAGTGTGGGCAGTAGTGGGACACTTTCAAGTAACACACTTTACTATTATGTTGGAGAGTTTTTTGGGCAATAAAAGAAAAAAAATTCTAATATCTTCTCATAGTCCCTTACCAGCAGCACTGTCTTGTCATGCATGAATTTATTCCTAAGCAGCATTGTTTCTTCAGTTCCAGTGGCTGGCACAAGCTGTCGTTCTGACTTATTGCTGTATCAGAACACTACAAATATCCCTTGCAGGCTATATCCTTTCAGGATATTTACCCTGAAAATATCTTTTTGTAAAAAATACTCTAAAGATAAAATAAGGCTGATTGGTCTACAGACATAAAAACATTGCTTTCAATGAATAGAAAACCTATTTAAAGTAAATTAATACTTTCACCAAAATGTCCATGAACTTATTCTCCTCCCCCCCCAGACCAATAATAGCAGAGATGATTGAAGGACAGAGGTGCAATGAAGTATTTTTCAGTGGGTTGAGGACAACCACTGCACTACAGGAAGGAGGGGAAATGGGAGCTATTTTCTGTACAGCATCTCCGCACTGCCTTTATCATTGATTGGCATATATAGTTGGTGATGGCCTGTGTACTGGAACCCTCCATTATTTTCCCATTTGAAGGGCTTACTGTGATGGCTGCTGCTACTAATGCTTCAAAGACCTTGTCTTTATTGCTTCCTTATGGCAGACAGTCTCCAGATTTTGTTGTTGTAAAATCAGAGTCACAGAATGATTGGGTTGGAAGGGACATTAAAGATCATCTAGTTCCAATCCCCCTACCACCGTCAAGGACAGCTCCCACTAGATGAGGTTACTCAAAACCCCATCCAACCTGGCCTTGAACACCCCCAGGAATGGAGCATCCACAGCTTCTCTGGGCAACCTGTTCCAGTGCCTCACCACCCTCACAGTGAAAAATTACTTCCTAATATCTAATCTAAATCTACCTTCTTCCAATTTAAAACTGTTACCCCTCATCCTATCACTGCACTTCCTGATAAAGAGTCCCTCCTCATCTTTCCTGCAGGCCCCTTCCAGATACTAGAAGGCTGCTGTAAGGCATCCCTGGAGCCTTCTCTTCTCCAGGCTGAACAACACCAACTGTCTCAGCCTGTATTCATAGGAGAGGTGACCAGCCCTTTAATCATCTTTTTACATGACAGGCAGTGGGGGTCTTGCCCTCCTCCAGCACAAGCAGGGACAAACCAGCAGCAGCAGAGCCCAATGAGGGAGGGTGGGGAGGTAGATGAGCTGGGGCCAGGGAAGCGCTGCGGGGCAAACAGACCTGAGGTATGACTCTGTAGATAGCTGTTATTGGGAGGTTGTTTAGGACTCCCCTCAGAAGCTGAGATGCCATGTTGCCTTAAACATAATTTTTCATTATCATGTCCCAAGGGAAAGAAAAACCTCCACATTTTATATGAGTCAAACCAGTGGAAATGATCAGCAATCTGAAATTTAGCCTGCCTGTGATAGGAAAGGATAAAGAAAATAAAGGGTCCCAGAGTACTGCTTCAGAGAGAGGGTGGGATGGGACCTGTTAGTAGACTTCATAAAAGCCGTGCACTAATTTTTAAGCAGGTGGAAACAGAAGTGAGTAGTACTTCAGAGTAACCAGGCATTACACTGAGCTTTTATAAAATAATGACTGGAAAGCAAGCATATTGGCAGTGCTGGCTGTGAAATTTCTCCCTGCAAATAGATAAAGCATGAAGTATTGGCTGTTGGTTTGCAAAATTCTGTCTCCATCACAGCGTCTTTTGTCTTCAACCAGAAGTGCAGCAGATTTCAGACACAGAGTCCAGCCACTTGCAGAAACATATTTACTGTCTGGATTAAAGATAAAAATATAATTATTACAGATGCTGCCCTGGAGATGATGCCCGACGGTATGGTGTTTGAGGACAAGGTGAATTTGTCACTCCCTTTTTTTATGGAAAGGAATAGAGGATTCATTTACTTAAAAATTCAGTCTGTCACACATCCTGCTTGATAAACCTGATCTCCTTCTATGACAAGGCAACCCACTTAGTGAATGAGGGAAAGGCTGTGGATGCTTGTTTGCCTGGACTTTAGTAAAACCTTGGACACTGTTTCCTAGAGCATTCTCCTGGAAAAACTGGCTGCTCATAGCTTGAGCAGGCGTACTCTTCACTGAGTAAAAAACTGGCTGGGTGACTAGGCCCAAAGAGTGGTTGTGAATGGAGTTAAATTGAGTTGGTGGTCAATCACAAGTGGTGTTCCACAGGGCTCGGTATTGGGGCCAGTTCAGTTTAATATCTATCAATGAGGGAATTGAGTGCACCCTCAGTGATTTTGCAGACAACACCAAATTAAGTGGGAGCGTCAACACTTCTTGAGGGAAGGATGACCCTACAGAGGGATCTGGACCAGCTGGATTGATGGGCTGAGGCCAATGGTATGAAGTTCAACAAGGCCAAGTGCTGAGTGCTACACTTGGGTCACAACAACGCCACATAGTGCTACAGGCTTGGGGAAGAGTGTCTGGAAAGCTATCCAGTGGAAAATGACCTGGGATGTTGGCTGACCGCGGCTGAATATGAGCCAGCACTGTGCCCAGGAGGCCAAGAAGGCCAACAGCATCCTGGCTTGTATCAGAAATAGTGTGGCAAGCAGGACTAGGGAAGTAATTGTCCCCCTGTACTCAGCTCTGGTGAGGCCCCACCTTGAATACTGTGTTCAGTTTTGGACCCCTCACAACATGAAATACATTTGTGCTGGAGCATGTTCAGAGAAGGGCAATGAATCTGGTGAGGTGTCAAGAGCATGAGTCTTATGAGGAGCAGCTGAGTGAACTGGGGTTGTTTAGCCTGGACAAAAGGAGGCTGAGGTGAGACCTTATCACTCTCTACAATTATCTGAAATGAGGTTGTAACGAGGTGGATGTTGGTCTTCTCTCCAAGTAACAAGTGACAGCACAAGAGGAGATGGCCTCAAGTTCCACCAGGGGAGGTTTTGGGTGGATATTAGGAACCATTTCTTCATCAAAAGGGTTATCGAACATTGGAACATGCTGCCCAGGGAAGTGACGGAATCACCATCCCTTGAAGTATTTGAAAGATGAGTAGATATGGTTCTTAGGGACGTGATTTGGTAGACTCGGTAGTCTTGACAGTGTTGGGTTAATGGCTGGTCTCAATGATCTTAAAGGTCCCTCCCAAACTAGACGATTCTATGATTCTGTGACTTTTAAGGAGATGTATATGTGTCTTTACAAGCAAGTAGGACTCCTTGGATTAAACCAAGTACATTTTCTATGCATAAGATTACGCTGCTCAGTAATATGTATTGCAATTTTTTTACCATGACCACTTTATATAAAAAATAGATACATCGAAATGTTTGTGCTTTAATATCCCTTCAGCTTTCACCTGATTATGTTTAGCAACTAAATGGAAATTTCCATTATATGGAAAAAAACCCAAAGGGTCATAACAGGCAATAATTTATTTATGTATTTTATCACAATTTCTAATGAATCATTCCATTAAATATTATGAATTAATCACTTGAAACTGTAGCTCTCCAAGGTAGGAAAACAGCTTTCTTTCTCCTTCTTCCATCCTAACCAAGTATCCATTTTCAAGCGCAGAAATGAGAGATTGAGAGTTCAAATAACTTCGCATGCCATTCCCTTAATATGAATCAAGCAAGGTGTTATTTCAGTTAAGTGTTCAAAACCCCAACCATTTTTCATTTGCAGCAAGTTTCTGGTGAACAGTCAATGCCAGCGGATCCAGACTGATATATTCCCACAAGTAAATAACTGCCAGTACATATACAAGACTTGCTGTAATCTTGCAATATCTTACTTCACCAACAGTGCAACTGAACACGAACAGCGCATTTGAGATAACAGTGGAAAACTGTTTCATAAACCACTTTATAAATAATTCTTGTTATATCTATATTATTGACTAGTAAGAGCTCAGTATCCTAACCTGAGTAACAACTAGATAATACGCTGGGTTTTCTCCTTTGTGGCTGCATTCCTCTCAGCAGCCCTTTTCTAGATTTGTCTTATTTTCCTTCAGCACCTCTTAAATCAAAGTAATCTCAATAGAAATGCGATTCTGATCTTTCACAAATAGTATGAGGTGCAGATGTGCTAAACTACGTGGAAACAGATGTTACAAGGCCGGGAATTTGCTATTGCAAGACTCAGTGGGATGGGGCAATTGCATTGTGGCAGCAGGAGCTCTGCAGCAAAGCTGAATTTTTTTGCAAGTTATCCTCCATTATCTGTGCCATAGTGTTTCGAGTGAATTACAGTGATTACCAATGACAAAACACCTTCCTGTGGATTTGTGGAATTTTTTCAGAGAGGCTAAATCACTTGAGTTCAGCTCTGGGGCAGTAATATAGGAAAATATAATAATGCTTTACTACTGTGTTTAAAAAGATAAAAACCCCACTTCTCTTACCTTTGTGCAACTGGAGCTTTGGTAAAACAGATGTTCAGTTCATTTCTCTATTTCATACTTCATACATAGGTTTTGCTTTGATTCAGATTAATAGCTCAAATCTTTATTACTCTTATAATGGAGAAATAAAAAAATGAGTAATACGAAAGGAAAATAATGTGATGGCATCAAAAAGCAGGCATATGTGGTGAATTGCATGCACCACAGACAACTGAGATGTCATATACCTTACAAAGCAATTTAGTAAAGCCTTTATACATTTCCTGGTAAATAATGTCTTTTAGCTATAAAATTTAAAAAGGTAAACAAAAGATACATTCTGAATATTATTTTATGCCCCCCATCAGTATGTATATACATGTTACATGCATGTAACAATTGATCTGACAAAAGTCTAAAGGATTCAGGAATAACTAATTTACTAAATATAGTCTGGCCAATTGCACTTATTCTGTCAGTTCTCTATATCTGATTTGTAATCATCTTCATTTGCCCTTGTATGTTTGGTATTGAAATAACAAACCGCCGTAAGTCTTATGCAACTGCTATGTCTTCCACATTTCAGAAGCCGCATATCTCATTATAATACTCTTATTGGTCAAGTTGTTTTGCCATGGTAAGGAAAAAAACACAAAAAACTCAAAACAAACTTAGAAAAAAACTCCTGACATTAATAGTTTTAGAGCTTTATAGTGATATGGGTAAGTTACAAAGCTGTCGTCATTAAAAATATTTTAATAAATTAAGTATCTGTTGCAATTTTATTACACAGGTAAGTTTTGGGTGTTAGAAATGTAGAAGTGACACTGATACAGAAAAGATACATTTGCTGATCACGTCAGTCCCATTGTTCATTTACATTGTAAAATATATTGTCTTGCAAAAATCATGATTGAGCGTGTAGGTTATAATACAAATTGTTAGGCATTTGTTACTTTTATTGTTTTTAATAGCAGCTGGACTTTGTTTTATAGAATGTACCTCATTCTGCATATTTCTCTACAATTGCTTTCCCTGTTTTGAAAAAATGACTGAGTTATAAATACCCTTTGGATATTTTTTCTTCCTTATTCTCTGTTTCCTTTCCTTCCACTCCCAAGATGGATTTTTGCTTTGTATTTTAATCATGAAGGCTTAAAGAATAGCATATAATAAATAGACTTATTTGCTGAGAACCTATAGACATCCTATCCCATGGCAACAATCTATAAAATAATTGCAGTGTGGGTTTACTATTGGAGTATATTGAAGCTACACAAAATAATGAATTTTCTTCAGTGCTTTAGAGGAAAATAATTATAAGATCCAACACTGAATTAATGCTGCAGTCTTAATCATCTCGCATCCACCACAGGGTAATCTTGTCTCAATTACAGATCCAGCTGGAAATGGCTTTAAAGCTAGATTGCTTTTCTGGTCTTTCTTGGCCAAGTGTTGGAACAGAAATGTCTTGACAGCATTATTAATAGAAGCATTACTAACATTAAAATGCAGACTATGTAACACTCCACATGTCATGTCCAATACTGTGATTTTTTTGACTTAAGTCCAAGGTTTGAAGCAGCTATGGAATGCTTTTATTTCGTTCTCATTAAGACTGAGAATTAAGTTTAATACTTAATACATGAGTACTTTTGTGGTTTAAGTGTAATTTAGATAAAATGCAGTTTTATACCAGGAATTCCATTGAGATTTTAAAAAAACCAGCATTCTCCAAACTTGAAATATTTGAAATTCTTAATATTGGTGTTTTGCAAGGCATCTTTCATGAAACACAAAATCTTCTTGAAGTACTTTTTCAGTAAATTCTCTGTTTCCATATTTGAGCAATGTCAAAGTTCCCAGGATATCTTTTTGTTAATGAAGGAAGGGCATGAATCAAGGTCAGTGTCAGTGTTCATTTCTCCCTTAGATGTTTCTCAAAAAAAATCTACCCAAACTACTCCTTCCTGAAACAAAAAGTGTAACAGTAAGTTTCCAGTAAGTTAATTATTGTACTTTCCTCCAGTCTGACTTGAAGAACCATCTTACCTTGGTAATTCAATAAAAATTCTGCTACTCAAAGACAACCTATTTATTCCATTATGTCTAACACCTTTAAAGTAGCTGCACATGATTTATTTTATAATCTTTTGAAAGTTTGTTTCTAACCTTTGAAACCTTGTAACACACCCTTGGTCATGGTGCCCTTCTTTTATTGTCTTTTTCCTTGCTGCTCTTCTGAGCTTTAAGACTTGATATCTCTTTTTTTTTTCTTCATATCTCTTGCACATTTTAAAAAATAAGTTGCAAAGTCCACGCAACTAAAATATCTAATTTTCTTAAGTTTTTGAGTTTTTTAACACTCAAAAGTCAAATTCACATCGGTCATGAAGCTTGACCATTCAGTCTTCAGTTACACATCCATATTTCTCCCACGTTATCTCTGTAGGATACCGCTGTCATTCACTGGGCAAGCTGCACGGCACTCATCTTTTGAGCAGTAATGGAACACTTTCATCCACTTTTTAATTTTTCTTTTGCATGCCTGAATTTCAGTTATGTATGAAAATCTTTCAAAATCTGTTCTTTGTTCAGAATGACACACAATGAAAAAAGCTTAGGTACTTCACAAACAATTCCTTTATCAGTGCAGAATGTTTGTTATGTTGGGCAATCCCATTCTTAATAAAACCATAGGCTACTTGAGGCCATCTCTATGCTGTTAGTGGGTGTGTACACTTTGGAGGCTTAGGTTAGGATGATTTCAAAAGTCTTAGGATTATACCTGTTCTGTGTGTTCAAACTTGGCTGTATTGTGAGTGCCTGGCTCTTAGGAAATTGAGCCATGGGGTTTCAAGCTGGATCTTCAGACCACGAATCTGGTACATTACTGACTACTTCGAGTGACTGATTTCCAATCTGAGGTGACTGCAACATAGTGTGAATGTACATAAGGTAGCTTTCAGGGAGCTAACCCACCTCTGGGTATCCGTCTATTGCAGCAGCAGGAAGCACAGTTTGGCATCATCATGTTGTCAGGACTGGTGCCAAGTGCTTGACCTCTGGAAAGCTGGGAAAAGACTAAAAAGCTGCATTGGAAAAGAGTAAGCCATATGTTTAATAAGCTGGTTTCCACAACATTTACTGACTGAAGAAGAAAATCACACAGATCACAAATGCTTGGATGTGGGAAGTAGTGATTTATCAGAGATTTCACCTGGAGCTGGAGATGGGGCTGGGGTTAGGATATTTGGAACAAATTTTCCTGTTTGTGAATGTCAGGCTTTCCTTCTTCTTCACTCAGTCTTGATTTGCCCTAATTTACTTTTCTTATACTCCATTGCATACAATGCTGATCTTTGCTGTAGAGAGGGAATCTACCTTTTCTGGGTAGTTTTACCCTTTTCCTCCTTAGCCTGGTCTTCTTTTCCCAAGAAGAAACCCTGTGCAGGAGGTTTCTTTTTTGTTGAGAAGAGTTGAAACCATGCCTTTTAACCAATTTTGAACATTTTTCAGCCAGTTCAAAAACTAATCCTTTTTCATAAAAGTCTTTTAACTTTTTCAATAAAATTGTCATTTACTTTTTCTTTAGTAGCTTGCTGTGAAAATGCTGACAAACTTCAACTGACAAACTTCAACTGACTGACCTCAGAACCTTATAACATCAAGCGTGATGCAACCTTAAAGGGTGGCAGAACGATCATCCACACTTATAGCTGCAGGATAAAGGGCATATTGATTTGGAGGAGCTGACTGCAGCATAGCATAAATGCACTCAAGCTAGCTGTCAACTAGCAACTCATATACAGGTAACAGCCTAGCTATGGGATCAGAGACCTCAAATTAGGGTCACTATACCTGCATGACAGCCTTAGCTGACTGACTGCTGGTAAGCGGAGTAAAGTCTGAGAAATCTTCTTGGCTATTATCATAGCTACTTTCTATCCCAGTTCAGTAAGTCACATGTCACACAGAATGATCACCAGTTCTGCATGTACATCTAAGCAACCTATGAGATAGGGGTTTGATTTTGTGCTTAAAAAAAATTGGTTTATCACTTGTTAAGTTGGTTAATTCTAATTTTTCTTTTTGTGTATACAGAAATAAAATAGAAAGTTATATACTGAAACAGTAGAAACGAAGCTGAAATGGTGAGGGTTCAATGTATAGAATTTAAGGAGGTTTTTAAAATGCATACAGACTAACCTGGATATACTCAAAACTTTTAAAAACTTTCAGAATTCCTTAAATGTAGTAGTCATTAATCTTAATACAGCTTCCTAAGACATTTCTTCTTCACTTGTGTAACTGAATTTAGAAAAAATAATCAGTGGTAAGTATTTTTACTGTGATCAAATGAAAAGGTAAGCTATAAAAATGGTGGAAAAAACCCCATGGAAAACAATTCTGGTTTTTTTTGTGTTTGTTTTGTTTTGTTTTTAATAATTGGAGAAATATTTTAAAAAAAGAGAAAGAGAGATTTGAGACTTACTTACCACCCCTGAATTAAGGATCTGAACTGCCCCCAAATTTCCAAGTTTTACTATCACTCTAAAAATAACAATTGGGTTTGGGATTTAGCACAGTTTATCCATCATATAATGATATAAGATATTTTTCTAATGCCTTCTGCCCCTCCTTAATGAGTTTCTTCTCCCTCTCCCTTCACTTTCTCTTCTTCAACTGGTACTTCTCTGATATTAGGACCATTCACATGACCCCTAGATGAGCATAACCTTTGCAGGGCAGAGATATGTCAGCAGTAGTAAGAAGCAGCTATAGCTGCAGTATGCTATACTGGTGCTATTGCCATTTAATATATCATTAATATTAATGGCCGGAGTGTATGGATGTGTGTGTGTGTGTGTGTGTCTAAGTATGGACACCCTTCAAGCTACAGCTAAAAGAACTAGAGACTTCTAACTGTTCCTGTGTCTGCAGAGAATTTGATTCAGGCAGTGTGACACTTCGAGCTTACAAGCCAAAATTCTTCTTGTTTATAGATAACTGTGATCTGGTATCTGAAAGTCAACTATAGTTCTTCTATTCTTCACACACTAGAAACATTTGTCTATTTAAATTCTGGAATGATTTAATTTGGAAATGAATTTGTCAAGGAAGAGGTTCTTGTTCCTTTTGGTTTGAATTTAACTTCTTTACCTATGCCACAAATAAATAGTTTTGGTAAAGCGTTTAAATAATTTGTTTCCCATACAATTTTCCTGTAATATAATTTCCAGGATATCAGAACATTTCTTAGTTTTAAGTAAGAGGTACCACATAATCTTTTTTTTTTTTTTCCCCACAGAGGTGAGACTCACACTGTGTAGTGTCTGTTCTCTTCAGTTCTTACAAATATATACAGAAATAATTAGTTAAAGAAAACTAAGTTTAATAAATGAAGGTCTTATTCTCTGAGTTGATTTATGACCTGATCTTATAATGCACTTTAAGAAAGCTCATTCTCTATCTTCCATCAGAGCTTTAATCTTATTGCAGAGAGTTTCATTGTGCCTACAGATTTATACTTCAGGTCATGATCTTCAACCTAGAGCTTTGGGCAAATTTTCATATATTGCCAAACACTGCAAAGACAGCAACCTTGGGCCAAAATCTCTCTAAATTAATTAAGCAGTGAGAGATGCAAACAGGCGTTTTTGAAAATTTTGTGAGATACTGAGAAGACTAGCACTGTGACTGAAATCAGTGTGAAATAGGACATTGAATCAAACCTGACACCTCTGAGAAAATCATTCTTTGGACCTGTGCTTGCTATTTAATGCCTAAATAAATTTGAAAATGTGGCTTTTGGATCTTGAGGTCAACTCAACAATCTGTGTAAGAGCAGCATATAGGAAGCAGATCTGTCATCCTCGAAACACTCTTTTGCTGAAGAAACAGTAGTATGGTGGACTTGATAAGGTAACCATGTCTGTGCACATTAGTATGCTATTTATTAGTACTTTTAATACGGGATTATCAGTAAAACATCTTTTGTGCTTTTGGTAGCAATGCTAGAAAAACTAAGGTAAAATAATGTCATGCTACTTGCTTTCAGATACTTTTGCCTCATTTTTGTTAATGAATTCCACAATTTTGAAGCATTTTTTGTGGAACATGAAGGAATAATATTTAACTAAAATTTTAAGTAATCATCTAAAAGCCTACAGATTTTATCTGTAAATTTGAGAAATCATTGAGGGTATATAAAAAAGGTGGTGGGGATGGTGGGGTTATAGTATTTCTTTTGAGAAATATAATAGTCCAGAGGCGTTAAAAGGGAAATGGAATGGTGACGAGACTACTGGCATAAAGAATGAACAAAGCAGCATACTGAAGTTTTTTGACAGGCCATCCAGCTTCTGATAGGTTGAGCTCACTATTACTCGACATCAATTCCAGTGTTGTAGAGAGATTTTTAACTAGAAACAGAGGAATGGGAATCAGAAAGTATAGATCATCAAGGTGTGCCAGTGCAACTGCACATATCTGCTATTCATGGGTGCAGGTTTTCTCAGCATTTTAAGATACCTCCTACCCTCTTCACAAACTCAGTATCTCTAGTAACATGATGCTCTAATGACTGAGGCAAAACAATAAAAACATGCTTTCCTTTCAAGTAGCATTCATCTGAGTGAAGCTGAATTCATCTGGAACATTTTAAAAATTCATTGTCAGTAAGGTACTGGTAATAATATCAGTTCATGATACCAGTGCTATCAACAAAATCAAATATTGCCCTTAGGTCACATAGCAAATAGGTTTAGCAATATGTTTTACTGCATTTAGCCACAGTCTCTGTCTTTTTTAGTAAAGCTGCATATACAAAAGCAAGTATCTGCACACTGATCAAGATAGTATAGGAGACTGAGTGGCAGCGTATGAGAAGATGGAAAGATCTTTACCCCACTATGTCTGATACTGCCTCTTTTTGCTGTGTCCACAGACATGAGGTCTGCCCTGTGGTGAATCTGGAGTAACACGATTAAATCCATGGAATTACTCTGGATTTTCTCCAACTCAAGGGCACGCAGCTTTTGGCAGTGGGTACTCAGCAGCTCAGAGGAACCTGACTCACACTCTGTGTATTGGCACAGATCTCAGCTCAATTCTGACGGTTTTATTAAGTAAAATCAGCTTAAACAAATTGGTGCATGATTTTACTTCAGTGACTTCAGAAAACTCAATTGCTGGAGCTACTGTTTTGGTGGTCCACAAGAACTGAAAACCTTATACATAATAATATAAATACAAATATTTATAAACTATATGTCTCCCTATATGTAAAAATATACAAATTACTCAACTATACAGATGTGAGCAATATTTTAAACTGAGACAAAATCTTATAAAAGAAAATCAATGAAGAAGAGGGTTCAGCGCCTGAAATCAATCCAGTTGCATGTCATGTTTATAGGATTAAAAATCTTTATTTTGAAAATGCTGACAAGTTTTTCCACCTGTCTGCTTCTGCACAGTCTGAGCACTTTCCAAGTGTACTTGAAATTATTAGCTGGAAACAGATTTCGACAGTAGAAGTTGTTACATATGTGTTAGTCAGTAGAGAGATGACAATGATTGATTTTTTAATGACAACAATTTGTCTCAAAATTAACTCTCAATTGTTTCTTCTTCCTAATTTCCCTTAATCTTTGTTTAAATTATCTTAGGAGAGCTTTATTTTCTAGAAAGGGGGGAAACATTTCTTCTAAAATTTCTTAGGATCTATGGTTGTACAGGAAATAAGGACTTAGGGCTGATTGGTGTCCTTTTTTTGAGACATGAAACAGTTGAAAATTAAATCCATATCTGTATTTCCTCTGGATTCAGTCCTCAGAAAGCAGTGAAAGATAGTGATGACCACATCTGCTTAGTGATTAGTGCAAAAGAGAAGGTTGCATCCTTGCGCGCACATAGTTAGGAGATTCCCTCAAACAACTGGCACTTGATGGATAGTCACTGCACGGTATCCTTCCCTCCATTTTGGGAAACCTGCAGACTCTCTTTTGACTGAAAGGGACTTGTTGAGACCAGAGGAACAGCTACTCCCTCTTTACCCAAGACAGTTAAGACCTGCAGGTAAGGACGTGCACATAATTTTATGCTGACTGAGGATAGGGCGTGATAGTTGCAAAGGAATTAGACAGACAAGGTGAAGCAGAGAGGTTACCAGGCAGAGGAGCAACTTGATCCCTTATCCTTCAGATGTTCACCGGGAGTCAATGCAGTCAGCCTTAAATGGACAGAGAGGGCAGCAGGGGTCAAACTTGGTGGAAAAATTATAAGGAAGAAGGGCACTTGCTCTGCTATAAAAGAAACCGATCAAATTTCACACAAAAGTCACACTGAAGCTTGTTTACCTCATCAGTCTGAACATTTTATAATAGCAGATATTACTGTGAGTGTCTGATCAAACCAGGCTAATCCTGTATAGATTAGTTGTTGTGAGACATTTCCCCTAACATGTGCATGTCAGGTCCCATTATCCTCAACAGGGAAGCTGAAAGTAACTAAAAGTAGGAAAGTGTAAGAATCAATGAGGTATGTTAATGGATGGTTTTTATTTTATTGAAACCTCTCACAGCAGCCAATTTGTAGGAGAGAGGGGGAGTGACTTTGATTTTTTGTCATTGCTTTATTATGCCCTTTTTAGGTGAAGGAAATTCAGGTCTGCTAATATGTTCAAAAGCAGAAGACAATTTTAATGGAAGACTATATATAGACAATATATTGCCTAGTAGTAGAAATTGTCTGGAATTATCAACAATAGCTTGGCACTGATTTGTCATGTTTTCTTTTAAGATCAAAAAAGATCAGATATAAACCTTTCCTTATTGGACTAGTCTCAAATATCTAGCCAAATAGGTAGTGGTGTAGCTAGTGACTACCTATCTGGCTTTAAGGTATTTATAAGATGAAAACGCATTTCAGTCAAATACTAGCTAGGTAAAGTTTGGCTTCTGAAATCAACCATAAAACTCCCATCAACTTCGAAGGAACTGGAATGTCAGCCTTACTGTTAGTCTCAGTAGAGGATCAGTTCTGAAGAATAAAAAGTCTTTGATGCTTCTTCATGGCAAAATCGTAAACGTTTGAAAAATGGTGAAAACTCCCTTATGTGGAAATGGTCTTGTAGCTCTTTTGGAGATTTCACTTAATGAATATTTGCAGCAAAGACTAATGCATTCAAGATGGGATACAAAGCCTGACTCAAGAAATTTTTAACTCTAGGGCCATTCTTCTGGTTGGCATTTGATAGATGCTTATTATCCATACTATCTCTGGCTGTATCCTTCTCTTTACCTGTCCTTTCACAAACCCATTACTTTAGACCTTAGGTAATGTAAACTGATTTATATTATCCAGAACTGATGCTCTACTTGATTACCTTTTATTTTACCTTTTAATGACTGTTTCTACACCCTGGTAATCATTTTATTTATCTTCATAGTGCTAGTGATATTAATAACCAGTGTGCTCTAGCTAAAGAGATTAGGTCTATTTTGCAGTCAAGGCAGTCCAGAATCTGTAAGTATTCCTCAGCTGAGAAAGCCTCCTGTTGATTAATATTGTTACAGCAGACACTGTGTCTCTCCTTCTTTCCCCTTATTGCACCACCCTCCTTTCCTCCCTCAGTCAGTTTATTAGGCCAAATTAAGTTCCCAGACAGAGGCTGCAAGCTCAGTCTCATCTCTGCTTTTAGAGATTTCCTTCAGCTGAATACCGAGACATAGAAAAGGGTTTCAGTCCATTACAAGTGCCTTAGGAAGAGTGCCTACTCTTTTTCCTCTCTATGTACACACAAGGAGCAAATCCTATGGCATCAGTCAGGTTCCTGCAGTTCCCTCCTGCAAAAGCAATTCCTCATTGTTAACCAGCAGATTTCAGGTATACAATTTTTTTGTGATTAAAAAGACTCTGATGACTCACTGAAGCTCTATGCATAGAAGCTTCCAACTTTTGAACCTAGTTGTATTTCCTAACTATGGTTGAAGTTATATTCTCATCACTTCTACCAAGATGTAACTAAGATGCAAGGCATTGTAACAAAAATAATAAAACCCAAATACAAACCCTCTACTTTAGTAGTACCCCAACTACTTTCAGATTCCTAGATGATCAAGGGAAGGGGACTCACAAGAAGAAGTAATTTCTTCACATTTACAGCATGCAATTTGTCACCCTAACTGATCTGTACTTCATAGTTACTTAATCTGAAAAAATTTAAATCAACACAAACCCTGATCCTCCTTTACCCATGCTTGTTATGAAAGACCTAACAAAAAAAATTACAAAATTCAATGGCTTTATGTTACTATTTTAATTCATTTTCAGGTAATATGAGTTCCAGTAGTACATACCTTTGAAAACATGAAAATCAGTGCTTTCCATTGCACTGTCTAGGCCTAATGAAATTTTTTACTTTCTTAAAGGTTGTGTTACTGGTGTTCACCTTCTTCATACTGAAAATGACATATACAGGTGATTGAAATTAATTATTTCAAACTGTTATTACAGTATTATCTGTTCATCTGTTGGGTTGGGGTTTTTCTTGGTGTGTTTTTTGTTGTTGTAAAGTACTTAAAATCAAATCAGTAACTGTCTCTAGTGCATGATTTACAACGACTCTTAAAATCACTTCTCTACCCTCTGTTCTGTTTATTCCATTTCACTAATGTCTTGGAGGTAGAACTCATTTATATTCCTAACTGCTGGAACTTAGATCCATGGAAGTAATATGTCTTCCTCACCACTTTAAATTTATCTCAGCTGAATTTCAGACTTATTTGGATTCAATGTCATTCTTCCTCTTCTTTGGTTTAGTTTATCTATCTTACAAATTTTTTTTTTTTGAGATGTATCTACTGTCAGTACTCTGTTGTTAGACAGAGGTTCTGTACTGCTCATAAGAATCTTCTCCTGTTCTCTGATACTTTAGTTTAACTGGTGTGTTTTTTAAATCTACTTTTACAAATGACACATTTGTATGTGAGATTTTTTGTTTTCTGCAAGCTAACTTTTTCTTATACCTGCCACCTTGCTGATACGTGAATGTGTATGAGAGAAGTCTTTGACAAACTACCTCAGAAAAAAAATTAGACTGTAATGCAGGCAGTTTCTACTATATTCCCAATTCTTTAGTCACACGTCAGTCATACATCTGTGTTAAATATTTCACAAGATGACTTCTAGCTATGTTTCTGGATTATGCAGACTCAGTGCTTCCAACTTCAGAAATGTTTCACTGTTTAAAAAAAAAAAAAAAAGGAAAAAAGAAAAGAAAAAACCCAACAATATTTCAAACTCAGAATTTAATAGAATTCTTCCATACAGTGAGGTTGTCAAGTCCACATGAGCTGTTTATATCTGTTCTTTCCTGACTTGCCTTTCTACCCTAACTCTCTTCAGTTGGTCTTGAGAAAGGAAAAAGACAACCAACATATGAACAAATAGCCTCTGACTTCCTAGAGAAAATGCCATCAGAGTCCAGCTGGCCTATTTCAGAAGAAATAAAAGGAGTTTGAAAAAGAAAATGCTATGGTCTTAGAGATGCATAATTAATGTTCCCCAGTTCTCTCACGTCACATTAATTGATTTATCCTGTTATGTTGTACTGTCTTTTCTGAAACCAGGAGGTTACTTCGTATGGTGTGTCTTCATTTTTGGTTTGATGTAGTCCTCATCATTATCAGAGGGTGTTTTTCTATGCCATTTTACCATACTTTATGCTTTTTCCTGTGTTACCTGATCTGTTTGTTTCACATTTTCTCTGCTATTAGTCTCTGTTTCTTCTCCCTGCAATCCTACAGGTTCTGTGTGCGTGAAAATCTGGAGCAAGTCAAGTAAACAAAATTGGATTAATTAAGTGCAATTGTTAAATAACAGCAGTTGGAGGGGGGGAACTGGTTCTATAGAAGATATATCTTGAATATATCACATGAGCCTGTTCAGTGTGGAGGCTGCCTCTTGTTTATTTTTCAACAAATGCAAAAATCATCTATATTCAGAATCTCAGCACTGACTGCTGTTAATAAATCTTTCTTTATAGAAAAAATAATTGAACACCACTTGTTATAAATGAAATTGTAATTACATTCTCATTATTGCACTGGCAACGTTTTCTCAGATAACAAGTTTTCTGAAGGTGTAATTTTAACCTTTAATTTTAATTTTAATTTTAATAAAATATTTGATACTTTGAAACCCACTGTTGTTTTGAAAGAAAAATAACCAGGAACATGAGGGATTCACATCTTTTTGTCCTTTTTTGGGAATACTCATTGGAATTATAAGGCTGTGTAGAAATATGTTAGTATAAGGTGTCCAACAAAGACACAGTCTTCACATCTAGCGTGTGTTTACAGTACCTTTCACGAGAGTAGGTGTGAGGAATCATGCTGTCTCTGGAGTTTCCAGGAACTGGGACGTTTGCAGACACCTGCTTTTCACAATCACTCTAAGGGTCTGTCAGGTAACTGAGGTCACAGGAATATCCAATGAGGTGGTTATACAGCAAAAATTTATGTAAGCCACATATCAGTTAGTAGCTGCTAAGGAGATCAGATTTTCCATTGTCAATCAAGTGGCAAGCAGTGACAAGTTGTGTTCCTCGGGGGTCAGTATTGGGACCGGTACTATTTAACATCTTTGTTAAATAGTCCTGCATGTGGGTCGGGGGCAGTCCCATGCACAAATAAAGGCCGGGCAGAGAATGGATGGAAAGCAGCCTTAGGGAGAAGGATTTGAGGGCGTTGGTGAATGAGAAGCTCAACATGAGCCAGCAATGTGCACTTGCAGCCCAGAAGGCCAGCTGTGTCCTGGGCTGCATGAAAAGAAGCATGACCACTAAGTCGAGGGAGGTAATTCTGCCCTTCTGCTTTGCTATCATGAGACCCCACCGGGAATACTGTATCCAGATCTGGAGTCCCCAGTGTAAGAATGACATGGACCTGTTGGAGTGAGTCCAGAAGAAGGCCATGAAGATGATCAGAGGGTTAGTGTACCTCTCCTATGAAGAAAGGCTGAGAGAGTTGGGATTGTTCAGCCTGGAGACGAGAAGGCTCGGAGAAGACCTTACAGCAGCCTTCCAGTACTTAATGGGGGGCTACAAGAAAGCTGGAGAGGGCCTTTTTACAAGGGCATGTAGTGACAGAACGAGGGGTAATGGCTTCAAACTAGAAGAGGGTAGATTTAGATCAGATATTAAAAAGAAATTTTTCACTATGAGGCTAATGAGGCACTGGAACAAGTTGTCCAGGGAAGCTTCATTCCTGGAAGTGTTCAAGGCCAGGTTGGATGGAGCTTTGAGCAACCAGGTCTAGTGGGGTGCGTCCTTGCCTGTCATGAGCAGGTTGGAACTAGATGATCTTTAAGGCCCCTTCCAACCTAAATCATTCTATGACTCTATGATTTTTCAGCTTTCTAATGGTCATGTGGACAGATATACATCCTACGCTTGGGTGGCTATAGGGCCAATATGCATCCCCATGTATCAACTTACTCAGAGGTTTTATGGAATTTTTAAAATAGCAAGGCCATTTTAATCTATGAATAAAAAGTGCACTTCTGAGGCTAGATTTTGCTCTTGATAATGATCATCTTTCTTTGACGTAGGATTAATAAAATCAGCCTTATTACACCACACTTCAAAACATAGTTTTGATCAGCACAGTCCATCTAAGAAGGTCGTAGTATCACTGGTCAGTGTTTCCTTTGAGCTCTTTGGTACAATTATCAGCAGTGGAAATTTTCTGTGTCTGTTTTAGGAAACAGGAGATCCTTCTATGAGTCAGAAATACATGAACTCCTATGTCTCCATTCCCAAGAAAGAAAGCACCTCAAAACCCCTGTAATACTAACCAATGTAATAACTTCTTGTGGTCCCTAAGGAAGTATTTTATTGTCTTGCAGAAGACATATGCAGACGTAGACTGGGAAGCTTGCAGATCTCAAGCATCCACATATGGAGCTACAACACACAGGCCAGCATCCAGCATCCACAGCCCTGCACACAGTCTGCCAGTACGTGACTGCAGACTAGCAAATATCTCACAAAAGCTGTCGTATGGGTGAGACACTAGAATGAGGTCTCTGGCTCACATTGGAAGTATTTTTCTGGCTTCTGTAACTTGGCTCCTCTCAGCCAGTTTTCTCCCAAAAGTAAGATCCGTTTTTCTCTGTTCCCTATCCATGTTCAGGCTAGCATTTGTGTTTTTCAGTTTGCCCTTGTTTCACGGTACTGTCCCTGAGAGACTATTTATTTTTCAAGTGGAGATGAAGGAATCTTTCTCTCATTTCCAAATTCTATGATCTTTGCTACAGCTCCAAGAAAGCCGGACTTGACAAATTCACATGCTTTGGAGGGGAGAAAGAAAACATTTTAGCTGGGTAAGGAAGCGTATAGGCACAAAATACATTTTACACTCTAAAAGAGAAATTAGAGTGAGAAATTGAAAGAAATATTGTCTTCAGTTTCTTTAATGAAGCACTTTTATCCATAAGTAGTATTTTCATATTTTTTTTATTAAAGTGTTCCCAAACTATTCTTTTATAGGGGCAAGTCATCCAAATAAATCCTTTTTATAACATTCTTTCTCAAGTAATACAGAGAAAAAAAAAATCCTTTCTACCATATTGGGGATAATAAATTAATAATAAAGTAAGCATAAGAAAATTAACAATTCGTGCCCAGCATTATGTATGTGAACGTCTGAACATTTTTGCAGGCTCTCATATCAAACTTTCTTCACTTGGAAAACATGGGCAGAAATAGATATATGAAGGTTTGCCTTCATATTGGGGATTGTCCCCTGAAAAAATGGTTGCACACGGGAGGAGGAAGATACTCCTCCTTTCTCCATGTGGACTTGTAAAATTCACTACCCAAGATTTGAATCATGACCAAATCAAACAAGAAGGGAGTGCAAGTCTCCAGTAAATTTTTATTTCCACATATACTTGTTCCTGAGACTATGGGGTGTTACATAGGGTAGTCATGCATTTTGTTATACCAGGCTGGATGCCGTTTATGGAATATTTTTGATATATTTTGACTACAAAAAAAAATCAAAGTTAGTTACAGGTTTAAAAGGATATATAACATATCTACTATATCTATATAGTAGTAAATATATTGTGGCTACCACAATGGTGGGTTGACATAACATCAACAACTTGTTTAACTTTGCTTATGCAGCTTGACCATCCTGCGCCCTTTCCATTGGTCATCTTAGATCCAGATTTTCTTGTTTTCTTCGTATTTGCAGCTCCTTTGTCCTAGAAATTTTAACACATTTTTTTTCCACACTGCTTACAGTTTTTGTGTCTCACTCACTGCATGAAACTTTCTGTAAATTCATTCAAATATTTATGTAGTTTAGAAACATACATAAGCTGCAATTCACAAGCTGTAAAGCATAAGCTGCAACTTGTTTTTACCCAGTACGGTTTCCAAGAGCTAATTCTATGAAATTAGTTAATTTTTTTTTTAAAAGTATGTTCCATCATTGTATATATACATGTTTGTATATACATTGTATATACAAACAAGTAAATAAAACCAAAATCTTGTACAGTGCCATTTCTTGCACCTGTAATAGATCGAGCTTGCATTTGTTAAGTGTCAACTCAGTTTTTCAACTGGAAAGCCAGCTTGTCCCTCAAACTCTATTTTCTTCAGTTTTATTAAGTAAGTGTGTAAAAAAACAAATGAGGGAAAGAAAGAAAGAGTGGAGGTAAACCCCCAGACCCATGTATTTCACAAGATAGATAATTATTTGATCCTCTAAGAAAGTAAATCCTAAGGTCTTGAATTGAACTTTTAGATGTAGAATATGAAGCTGTGAAATAACTGAGGGATTTTTGCTGTGTACTTTCATTTGCATGAAGTTGCTTTATGCTTCAAGAAATAAGAACCTTATGTTGAATTTTACTAGAATACCATTAGTTTTATGACCTGCAGACATTTGCCCATCTGTTGGGTAGAATATCTTTCAGTGAATGAAACAAAAGCAATGCAGGCATAAATGTGGGTATTTTAATTAACCTACTTTTTGTACCCTGAAATTATTTTGTTGCATAAGTTTATATTTTCATACATACTAGTGAAAAAAATAAACTTTTCTAAACTAAAAGTCACTAGAGGAGGTAGATGTCAATTTTTAAAAATTATTTTACCAGCTGAAGCGTTAATGGGTGCCAGAGAATGTGAATTTCAGTACAAGTTTAACTACAGAATGTTGGACGTAAAAGAAGTAACTGAAGTGAAGAGGATCATGATCCACATGGGAAAGGTCTTAATTTCCCATTTTTGCCTTAAAATAGAGGATGCTGAGCAGTCATAGAGTAAGAGTCAAGGACTGATACCTAGATCATGGTGAATATTTATATAAATATAGATCCCTAAAGGAGAGCCAGAGCTATCCGAGTTTCCTCATCTTTCTCAGAATCGCAAAAGTTGGTCTCTGAGGTTCATGCTAATTTTCCATTCTGTTGCCAGAGATTTTTGAATCTTAGTTAGTGTTTCTAAGATGAATAGGTGATGAGCTGAATGTGAATTACAATGAAATCATAAGCGAAATGCCTATTCCTCTGTTAACTGTGAGCACTGTAAGACTCAAGGTGATGATCTGGGATTCTTCCTTTCACTGCTATTGTAAAGTTTTTTCATTTTTCTGTTTCTTATTAAAGTTTATTCTTAGTTACAGATTAATTCCAGAATGATCCTTCAGTAATTCATGGAAAAGATGGAGAAGTTAATTTCAAATAACAAGATGTTGCGCTTATGGCCCAAATAAATTAATAAAATACCCGAAAAACAAACCACACAATTAAAACCAAATAATTTCAGAAAATAATTATATTAATCCACTGATTTATGTCTTGACTTTCAAACATGCCTTGGACACATGGGTTCTAACCTGAGAGATAAGGTCTGTGGTGGAGCAAGCAGGGTGCAGCTCTTAGGCAGACTCCATTGGAAACACAACCTCCCTTGGGCTGTGCCCCTTTTCTGGTTGTAAAGGTTTAAAAGTGACTTAAGGAGATTTAACTTTTGACAAATTGAGATACATTGCAGATGACTTTGCATGGGCAGTTTTCGACCACTGAATTTTCATACAGAGAAGTAAAAAAAACACTTGTACTGGACATGAAAAATCCCACACTTAAAAAAAATCTTCCATTAGAAGAGGTCAGAGAGCATCCATTTCATAGTTTTCTTAGAGCACTGGCTTCCCACCATCCCACGAGGCTCTGAAGTTGTCACATAGATTCTTTGGGCTTCTGTTGTTGATTTCTCTCTCAGCCTATTTGTCCAGGTGATGGAAGTTGGGACTGACATTTTAAATTTTATTTTCTAAACCTAAATATTTTGATAATGTCTGATTCAAAATTTCATATTTGGAAGAACAAAGAAAACCCTTTCAAAAAAAAAAAAAAATTGTAGTGGCAAGTTTTATGGCAGCAAGCAACAGTTTATTGTGGTTTAACCCCAGCAGGTAGCTAAGCCCCACACAGCTGCCCGCTCACTGACCCCCCCCTAGTGAGATGGGGGAAAGAACTAGAAGTATTAAAGTGAGAAAACTTGTAGGTTGAGATAAAGACAGCTTAATAGGTAAAGAAAAAACTGCACGTGCAGGCAAAACAAAACAAGAAATTAATTCTCCACTTCTCATCAGCAAGCAGGTGTTCGGCCATTTCTAGGAAATCAGGGCTCCATCACATGTAATGCTTGTCTGGGAAGACAAATGCTGTAACTCCGAACACTCCCCCCTTCCTTCTTCCCCCAGCTTTATATACCAAGCATGATGTCATATGGCATGGAACACATGTAATGGTGACTTGGGAAGATAAACACCCTAACTTCCCATGTCCCCCCTTCTTCCTTCTTCCTTCAGCTTTTATTGCTGAGCATGATGTCATGATGTCACAGAATATCCCTTTGGTCAGCTGGGGTCAGCTTTCCCGAATATGTCCCCTCCCAGCTTCTTGTGCGCTCCCAGCCTGCTCACTGGCTGGGCAGCATGAGAAACAAGAAAGGCATTGATGTTGTGTAAGCACTGCTCGGCAATAGGTAAAACAGCCCTGTGTTATCAACACTGTTTTCATCACAAGTCCCAAACAACACTATACCAGCTGCTATGAAGAAAATTAACTATCCCAGCCAATAACAGTAAAATATATGTCAATATTTTTGTATCTGTTAATAATTAAAGAAAATTAATTATAATTTTGAGCAGAAAAAATGCAGGCTAAATCAATTCTGTGAGCAGCTATATTTTTTCTCAGTGATCTCAACTAGGTAATTTTTCAGAAAAGTTATCAGTCTTTCTCTGGTGTTTAAAAAAATATTCTATGTCTTCTCCATTGACAATATACTGTAATACAAATGAAAAAAAAGAAACCTGGAAGGATTACTATGCATTGTCAAATATATCATCAATTTAATACAGATGTGACAGTTTTTATAGTGCGACTCAACCTGCTATTTTTATACAAAGCTCACTTTTTTAAACATTCCTTACTTCCAAGCACTGTAAAGTGCCATACAGTAGTAGCACCGATGTTATTTAGATCAGAGACAACCAGAGAAATTGTTCTGCTGCAGAAATGGTGAGCAATTAGAACCAGACTCATTGCCTTCAAATACTAAGAGGAAATGTTACAACATCTTTCACTGGACCATTGATAATACATAATTAGAGCTGAAATCAATTCCTTAGAAGCGGAAAACATGATAAGTCATTTGGAATGACCTTTATTTGCTTTAATTCACAGTGGTTTGGACATCACTCAGGACTTAGAAAACATTTTTTACTTTCTTTCTTCAAATATACTTATTAATGCTCCAATTTTACTTTTTTTAATGCAAGTATTCCCCCCTCCCCCACATCAAAATATGTCCTTTTCTCCTCTCCTATTTATTTTAGCCTTATAGATAGTGGTTTTTGCAATTAAGATTAACAATCAAATTAAAAGATATCCCAGTGTGTGACTTAAGTTAAATATTCATTCTACACCAGTGATATCTTGTTACATCTAATAGATCTGGTAAGCTCAATTAAGTCTTTATTTGAAGTAGGCTACTGAGGTTTTCCCCGGTTTCTTTATGAAAGTGACTTAAATCAGAGGAATTCCATGTTAAATGACCTCTTTCTCTTACACAATTCACACCTGCCATTTTGAAGCTAAGTGTTTGGGTATTATTCTTACATTAATATTCTACTAAGGTTAGTTAAAAATCTAATATTACCAAATATGGGAGCAGAAGAGTTTTTTAAAAATATTGATGGAAAGCCAGTTTTTATTACTCAGGGACCCTACAAAGGTGGGGACTATCATGTCAGTATTGGATGGATTAGCAAACCAGAGGTTTTGTTTGCTTATTTGTTCTTAAAATAAAGAATACACTCTGGCTAGTTTTTGATTATCACTCCTTGAAAACCAAGATGCAGCACTACCTGTTAGTTCTTAAAATTTATATGAGTAGAATAGGTGTTAGACCACAGATGCCGTGGGGTCAAATGAATTACCAGTGCTTCTCTTCAAGGCAACACATGTCTGTTTCACTCTTGGGAGCTGGAGTCATTGTGGTCAAGAGATGTCAGTGGTCAATGGTGTAAGTAGGCATCACTGAGATCAAATATGTAAGTGTCTGAGGGAGCTAGCAAGAGTCCAGAGAAGAAAACAATCAGATGTATAAAATCTCTGGGCAGGAAGCACCTACTGAAAGGCAGGAGACCAAACAAAAGAGCAAAAATTTCAACCACATAAGTGCAGGTGATCAGTTAGAAAAACAAGGACAGATATTGAACGTATTTGATGAAGATTTATGTTAAAAGCCATAAATTAATCAAAATAAGCGATTGGAATTTTGCCTTTGACAGAAAAGTGTTTTTTCTTAAACTGTAAAATGGTGTGAAAGTACGTAATATGTTGATTTGATATATTAAGATGTGCTGAGAGAGTAATGGAGAAACTTCGATAAGAGATTTCAGAGGCTGAGATTTTTTACAAGAATGTTGTCTTGGTATTTGAAAGTGATTATCTTTCTTACTAATAGAAAGAAGAAAAAGGACCAAAAGTATTACAGGTTATACATAAATGGATAAATAAATAGCCTGAATTATAAGGGACCTACCTGAGGAATAATTCTTCATAGCTATCCTCATAGCTTTTCATAGCTGTGACACCTTTAAGACCTGTTGGTCACTATGTTTTGGCAAGCTGAATAGCGTCAGAGTCAATGACATGAATATGAACACCAAAGTGATAATAAACTGATAGCCAAGTTTTGCTTTTTAGTGTTTTGGTTTTTTAAGCAATAGAAAATAATTATCTCTTGATAGTTATCTTCAGCAATAGCTTAAGTATGGTTGGCTGAAGTAAAATCTTACCGAAGCAGAAAGTGCTAATTGAGCATTATACAGTCTCCTTAGAATCTGATGTACAACAAAATCTATTCCTTTGGTTTAATGACCATGTCAGATTAAAGCCCAGATGTGCATTTGAGAATAAATGGCATTGCAAGGTTGAAAGACAAAATGGAAAACTCAGAATATTATTTTTCTTTTGCTGTTGTTTCTTGATAAGTATTTCAGATGGCACCAAATGTCATTGTGTTAATGATGCTTTTTTGTTATTAAAGAAAATTCTGGGAAATTACTGATACAAAAATTTTAAAACAAATGCGAAGCTTTCCTGCTGGGTTATGTGTAACTTCTCCTCCCTCGGCTATCCTCGGGCCTGTTCTTGGCCAAATGAAGTCCATCTGCACAGGGCACATGCAGAAATTAACCCAGGAGGTATTCAATTTAAGGCACACCAAAAAACAGGAGAATAAATCAAACATATCTTTAAACACGTGCATTACTAACTAATACATATAGTGTATGTGACGATGGCTGGACTGGTTTACATTGGATATTGCATAATCTGTTCCTTAGTTTTTAAGTGCTTCTATGGACCTCAGACAGATATTTTGAGTGGAATGGGAGAAACAATACACGAGAAATACATGAGAAATTATAACAATGAAGCACTTATATCCCAGGTAACACAGAAAGGAGAAACTTTGAGAAAAGGACAGTTATACCACCACTTCTTGTTTTGAAATATACATAGATGGTCTTGATCACATAGTACTACAGACCATTCCTTTTCCACCAAAATTCAGATAACCTCCTATTCCCCTGCTTCTATAGTGACAGGAAACTCTGCAGCTGCCTAAAAAACCAACAAGTCTCTTCTGTTTGTTCTAATTGTTTGAGTTCTTGTCTGCAGTGGAAAGCTTCTGCCACCAAAGATGAAGAAATCAATGTGAACTCAACTCTGACTAATGATTAGTTAACTTTTAAGTCTCTTGCAAACCTCTGCAGCCTAAGTTATCCTTTTAACTGTAAGGATATGACATTCATAATAAAAAAATCAATATTCATGAATCAAAAGTGTCCTTTCCATCCTTTCTTCATTTATGCTATTTTAATATTACTTTGGCAACTTATTGATAAACAGTTGATTTCTTCTGCACAGCTACTTTGCTAAAATGGATTGCGGCAGCTCTGAAGTTTTCTGTGCTTAGAGAGAAGCCCTCTTAAATCTAGAGATGCTATATGGTATTACTAACATCCATTTTTGATGTTGTCCTTTCAACATATTCTAAGAGATATGTTACTGTTTTACATATTGTTTGGATAATCAAGTGACATGTCAAGAGGCAGCAAAAAGCACTTAATTGTAGCCTAGTTCTAAATTCCACTTATAAGAAAATGAGTCATTGCAGGCTGATCGTAAATATTCAGTCAATCTTTTTTTCTTCCCTCTGCTGCATTCTGAGCAATAAAAGCTATACAATTAAAATCTCTATCATAGATTGATAGTTGAGCCTATGTGCAATCTGAAGAGAAAGTGTATTTGATGTGCATTACGCTACTGTAGTGGCAATGTTGATTGTACTAAAAATAGAAAATTTATTTTATTTAGGCAAATTTCAATCAAAACTCATGGAAATACGTTTGAATCAACATGAATATTGCTAAATACAAATGGGAAGGGGGAATTATAACTCATAAAAATGACAGGATGAGATATTTTTCCAAGCACATATTTAACAGGAACTGCTTAAGAAGTGTTTTAAAAATGCAGGTTGTTCACAGCATGTCTTCTGAATTTGGGAGCGTTACTGATATTTTTATCCTTAAAAGAGACTCAGTTAAACAAACAGAGCCACAAAATTTTTGCCAAGAGACGTAGCACTCCTTTTTTCCCACCTTCACTTACTTCTGAACTCACACAGAATCCAACATTTTCTGTTCAAAGCACTGGAGTCACCCCCAAACATGGCGAGAGTCAAGTCCCTAATATAACGCTGAGAGCACCACAGTTTAAGGAACCAACAGTTCAGCCACCTTAGTTTAGTAAAGCTGCTACTGTTAGTTCACAGACAAAGCAATTTCCTCACAGGTATTACTAATTTTGTACATGTAGATAGCTGGTAGAAAAGGAAGAAGTAGATTATTTCATCATGAGGGAACTTGAAAGGAATGTGAAAACAATATTTGAGCCTTTGTGAAAAAATGGAATTAGCTCAGATCTCATTAAGGAGTGCTTGAATGGTACTCTTCATGCATTACAAACTAGGTACCTGGTAGTTTGCTTATGAATGTGAGTTTGCATCATACCTCCTGTGAACAGAGAAAATCCATGTCAGATCCATCTCAAATCTGTATTAGTGTTTATGCTTTCTTTGCCAAGCTGAATTTTTTTTTTGTGGTTGGATTATTTTTCTTTTTTTTTGAGTTTTCGTTTTATTAAACTAGATATCATATTTTGACAGTTTAGATCAAAGTTAATGGGCAATCTAAATCAAGTTGTTTTTCTCTCATTGAATTGTTCAAAATAGCATAAATAACAAAAAAATCCTGTTAAGTATTTTCAGCCATGAAACAGTAGCATATGTTCATCAAGCAGAATACTGAATCAGTGTTTGCTTCCAGGAAAAAACTTGACCCTACTAGCCTGAACTGTTGTAATAGATTATTTATGAAAAATGCTATACAGATGCATATTGGAATAACTTTTGTATTTTCAGCTTGTCCCTGAAACACTCCTTGAGGATTCTTAGACCTACTGGTGTGCAGATTCATAGTAGTTACTTTTCTAATGTATCAAAAATAATGGCAGGAGACAGTGCCCTTCAACAAATTGTTTTAACAATGATTTTATTTATAGTACCTCCCCTCTCCTTGACCCATTCCAAAGCTACAAAGGGAATACTTAATGGAACAGAACACAAAATCCTTTGAAAATGCAACTCATTTGAAAACAATTTTAAAACATGGGACATGTTGCTTTTGGGTTTTCCTAGTCTCAGAAGGTCTAGAAATGATTACTATAATTTCTCCATGAGGAAAGGACAGGGCAAAAGACAACTCATGCCCAAAATTTCTAACCTGCGTAAATTATAAATTTGTAGAATTGTACATATGTGGGGAAGATGAGCCATGACAGCTGATTGCCAGCTGGCTGCTTTTTTGGCAGATGCTCAGTCAAAACCATTTCAGAGTTTTCCTTAATTTGCTCAGGCTGTATGGATGAAATCAGCACATCGGCATGTTCCTTCTCAGTTCTTGGAACCAGCTCAAGTGTGTGATAGGTCAGGTGTAACAGTGTGAGCAGGCTGTTATACCTCTTATTGCGGCACACTGCAAAACTGTGTGAACAAATGGGCGCGTAAAAAGGAACAAGCAGTGCTGAATCAACGCTGCCATATTACATGTGTCCAGTCCCTAAAGGACTCCTGGATAGTAAAGAGCCAAAGCAGGAAAGGAAGGAAAGTGTGCTAGGCCTCACTGTTCTGGTGGAAACAGGCTATCAAACCCGCCACTGTGTCCTAATGTTGTATCCAGCTTCTGAGGATGGACAGCATTCCAGTAAGCATTGGGATGGTCAGGATATTACAACTCTGGGAGATGCCATAGTGCAAGAGCAAAGCAACCAATATAGAATAATCTCTGCAAGAAGAAATCATACCACACAAAAAAATAGAGATTAATAAAAAGTTGAGGTGAACCTGAAGAGATTAATAAGAAGTCAGGTATTTTGCTCTTGTATGTTTATCCTTGTTATTCCTAAAATCATAGAATCATAAAATCATAGAATCATAGGATGGCTTTAGAAAAGGGAAAGGAAAGGGAAGGAAAGGGAAGGAAAGGGAAGGAAAGGAAAGCTGTACATATGAAAAGGAAATTTTTCTCAATTGTTGTACAATAGAGTAAGACTTCTGGATTCACTGACAAGCTGTCACCTTTGTGTACTCATAGACTAGTGGGCGTGAAACTCTGCCTGTTATCTGAAAGCAAAATTTAGAGGTTTCCTTGGGGACAAGAGAATGAATACTCTGAATTCCTTGTTACGTTGTGTATTTTACCTGTCATTCCAATGGCAAACACCACCAGAGTCCATGATGTAGCATTTTTTCCAACTGATTCAAACAGTCCACTAGTTGATTTTTTTCCCAGCTGACATCTGATAAAACCCAGGTATTATTCTCATTGAGAGAACTAATTGGGGGTGTATATTTTGATAAATTAAGCTGAAGTAATGAAATTAGTAAGACCTTATCTTGTCTGTGAAGTGGATAATCTTTTTCCCAGTCCCATTTCCACATACAGACTTTTTTTTTTTTTAATACCAAAGCTATATAAATTATGTGGGAGTGGGGGAATCAAAGAGAGAAGGAAGTAATGAAGTAATGCAATGCTGTTGAGTAAGGAAAAGTACATGCAGCAAACTGAGACCAGGCTAAGAAAGCAAGAGGTACTTTCTTTTGCAGGTGGGAGAAGTATATCAGCTATGCACTTTCAAAAAATAGATGAGACTGGCATTTGTGCCAAAGTATTCCTCCTTGGGCTAGTTAACTTAGATCTGGGATCCAAATAGCACACTACTGACTCACAGAAAAAAAAAAAAAAGACCTACCAAGGACTGCAGTTGCAGGTACAGCATGAAACTTCAGACCACTACCCAAATAGAAAGCTCTTAAAGCACATATTAGTACCATAGAGATATAATTTGGAGACACAAAAGCCAGTGGCAAGAGAGAGGGAATCACATTTATCTTTGGGATTTTTAGCACTAAAGATTCCTGTATACTTCAAGTACTACTAAATGAGACTTTCTTATGCCATTTAATACATCTTTTGTTAAACAAATAACACAGAAGTCTTCTCAGGTGAAAAGGCTTTGTTTCTGGACTGCAGGATTAGAACAGATTTTTTGTTGTTGTTTTTTTTTTTAATTAAAAGCAGTGGCTTTTAATGTCATAGTGTCAGCTAAAAAGCTGTAATGTAGCAATGGTCTGCAATTTAGCATCTTCAGGGTCCTTTGTGTGAAGGTAAGTAAGAACTTGTTACCAAGGATAATCAATGAATCTGTGAGACCTCATCTTTGTTTCCTCTTCCTTTTCTTGACTTTTAGAGTTGCCAGTACTTTTGTTAAGGAAATATATGTAAAATGAGGTAAAAAAATTCAGCTAAAAAAGCAAAAAAAAAAAAAGTTTTTTCTTAAATCTTTCCTTTGACAGGCTATTTAGATCTCAGTCACCCAATCTGGCAGTGTCCAGAATGACCTAGGTAATATCATGCCAGTAGGCAGCATATTTCAGCCTTGTTTGGAAACCTGCACACTGGAAGTTGATGCTTAAAAAGTGTGTAGCAGTATGTACTTATCACACCTCATTTTGTAGTCACCAAACTTTTTATTGTCTTATTCAATACAGTAAAGCCTATTTTTTGTTTTAAGTGGACCTAAAAATGTGTGAGATTTGCAATTCCCCTTGCATTATACAGTTGCGGTCCTGGATTGCTCTCCTTGATTGTGCAAAGGAATCTTTCCTTCTGTACAGCTGGAAAAGAAATACACTTAGTTTGAAATACTTTTTATTTTTTTCCTTTTTTCCAGTAAAAGTATTTTGTTTTGTTGTTTTGTTTTGTTTTTTACAGAATTAACCTGTATGGTGCTTATTCTATTGAATATTATTATTCCTGGTTTAAGTATAACTTGGAGTGGTTCCTTTTCCTATTCCTTTGTCAGAAGATTTTAGAGAAAAGTTATGAAAACGTGAAGATTAATAAAACAAGTTTTAGAGAATTTATTCTTTCCAGTAGCAGTGGTAATTCTTTACATTTACAAAAAGCATTTAGAAATTGAATTGTTATCACATCTTTATATGTGTATTTGTGCATATGTACACATATATATATGTGTGTGTTCAACTCCTGTCAACTAAGGTCAATTGACTAAATACACAAACTTATGGCAGTGGATGTTAATACATTGTTGTAATTCATGTAGCAGAAGGCAGCAGATGAAACTTGATTCTGTTCCCTTCTGTATTGTTAACCTCTCTGTCAAAATAGCTACGTCAGTCAACGTCCTCATCCTCCCATTCCCAGCAAAAGAAAGCAAAACCTTGACTAACAACAGAACATGAAGTGCAGACTACAATGTAAGCCATTCACCAGTTTCAGGTAATCAAGCCCAGAGATGAGAATTATACCCTTCACAGAAACAGCAGAGATCACAGTGCATGATAAGAATTGTGCAAGAAATACAGCATTACACAGAAGTATTATGGACACTCGAATGTGCAGGTGCTGAATGTACCTTAGGTATAGGCTAATAATGACTAAATTATGATGACAATAATATTGTCCTTAAATATGTATATCTGCATCAATCTCCATTTTTAAAGGAAACAAAGCTGATATGTTCTAGTTTTCTGACTGTTAATTCTTTCAAAATTAAAATAATTATAGTCTTTCACAAACTTAACAAAAATAATTAAATCAATTGAAATCTTTCATGCATTTCTTTCAATCCATCTGCTTTATGGATGGAAGTATCTTCTCAGTTTTTCTGTACTGTTTCAGAACCTCATTGTATTAGACAGGTTTAGGCTCAGTCTTCATCAGAACGGTGTTATATGAGAGGCAGGTTTAAGAGAGGGAGTAATTATTTAGGAGTGTAGAAAGGTGGGAGGACTTATTCTATATCACTAATAAATGTGCTTGTTCATTAGCAGATAGTTGAGGAATTGCTATGGAAAATGGTTCTTTGGAGAAACGTCCTACTGTGACAAACACAGTGACACAGAGGTCACAGCTTGCAGGACAGGACAGAAGAATGATCTTGCTCTATCGATGAAAAAGGAGTGCCAAATGAGCAAGTGGAAGTGCTGAAGCAGCATGACTTTCTGCTGCCAGGAACAGATATTTTGGTGCATTGCCAGGTGGACAAATGCTGCATTGCTCCTGGCCTATGAAGGTAGAGGAAAGTAACCCAAGCCTAGGTTAGCAGAGCTGGCATACATTAAAAATAAGAGAGAAGCCTGGCTTGTATACAGGTGGAGCAATACCAGGGCAAATCAAGGTGGTGAAGAAATGCAGTTTGTAAGTCCATACATGAAATTTTTTCCTTGGAGCCAGTACCGAACCAACATCATAGTATGAGCTCCAGATAAGAAATACTGACAAGGGTGGTTTTTAGAGATACTATAAGGATTATTCTTGGTTGTGATCATGTAGTTGAAGTCCACATAATACAACCTTACAGCAAAGGGGTTTAATCCCAGGTTTTCCCCCTTTTTCCTTACAGACTTTGTATTAAAAGGTATTAAACTTAACTTTACCTCCCCACAGGTCCTTTCTGCTCTTTGTAGAGCTGTCTTTTGCTTGGCAATAGTAAACTGCTGTGCAATGCTGTTACAGGCTGTCTGGAGACTGCTGTCAGGCTGCTGCATACATGGCAAATAATGCAATCCTTGTGATACGAGCTCTTCCCAGCTCACATGCATATTGTGAACTTTAGTTACAAAACTGCTTTTAAAACGCTCTAGAAATCTCCAGATTAAAGCAATCCTGGAGGTGTGAAATGAAAATCTCCAAGATGGAAACTGGTGTGAATAAGTGTAGAATTTATGTACTCAGAAGCGTATATCCCAGTATTCTAGTGAACGGAGTATATAGTACTCCTGGTGAATGGAGTTAAATCTAGTTGGTGGCTGGTCACAAGTGATGTTCCCCAGGTCTCAGTATTGGCACCAGTTCTGTTTAATATCTTTATCAATGATGTGGATAGGGGGATAAAGTGCGCCTTAAGTAAGCTTGCAGAAGACACAACGTTAGGTGGGAGCGTCAACCTGCTTGAGGTTAGGATGGCCCTTATCACTCTCTACAACTACCTGAAAGGAGGTTGTAGTGAGGCGGTGGTCAGTCTCTTCTCCCAAGTAACAAGCGACAGGACAAGAGGAAATGGCCTCAAGTTGTGCCAGGGGAGGTTTAGATTGGATATTAGGAAAAACTTCTTTACTGAAAGGGTTATCAGGCATTGGAACAGGCTGCCCAGGGAAGTGGTGGAATCGCCATCCCTGGAGGTATTTAAAAGACGTGTGGACGTGGTGTTGAGGGACGTGGTTTAGTGGTGTTTTTGGTAGTGTAGGTTATGGTTGGACTCGATGATCTTGAAGGTCTCTTCCAACCGAAGTGATTCTACTTTTTTATGATTCTATGATTCTATGGCCCTACAGAGGGATCTGGACAGGTTGGATTGATGGGCTGAGGCCTATGATATGAAGTTAAACAAGGCCACGTGCCGAGTTCTGCACATCACAACAACCTCATTTAACTCCACAGGCTTAGGGAAGAGTGTCTGGAAAACTCACCAGTGGAAAAGGACCTGGGGGTGTTGGTGGAGACCCTGCTGAACATGAGCCAGCAGCATGCCCAGGAGGCCAAGAAGGCCAACAGCATCCTGGCTTGTATCAGAAATAGTGTGGGAAGCGGGACTAGGGAAGTTATTGTCCCCCTGTACTCAGCACTGATGAGGCCCCACCTTGAATATTGTGTTCAGTTTTGGGCCCCTCACAATAAGAAAGACACTGAGGTGCTGGAGCACGTTCAGAGAAGGACAATAAAGGACAATAAAGGTAGGGTGTCTAGAGCATGAGTCTTATGAGGAGCAGCTGAGGGAACTGGGATTGTTTAGCCTGGAGAAAAGGAGTCTGCGGGGAGACCTTGTCACTCCCTANAAAGCTCATGAGGGGTCTAGAGCATGAGTCTTATGAGGAGCAGCTGAGGGAACTGGGATTGTTTAGCCTGGAGAAAAGGAGTCTGCGGGGAGACCTTGTCACTCCCTAGAACTATCTGAAAGGAGGTTGTAGTGAGGTGGGGGTTAGTCTCTTCTCCCAAGTAACCAGCAATGGGACAAGAGGACCTGGCTTCAGGTTGTGCCAGGGGAGGTTTAGATTGGATATTAGGAAAAGTTTCTTCACCAAAAGGGTTATCAAACATTGGAACAGACTGCCCAGGGAAGTGGTGGAATCACCATCCCTGGAGATATTTAAAAGATGTGTAGATGTGATGCTTAGGGACCTGGTTTAGTGGTGGACTTGGCAGAGCTAGGTTAATGATTGGATCTTAAAGGGCTTTTCCAACCTAAAGGAGTCTACAATTCTACGATTCTATGACTCTATGATTTTGATCATAAAATACCACCCTAAAGCTAACAAATTATTTTACTTATTAAATTTTGCAAAAAATCACTTTTTTTTTTTTTTCCTGTCTGGAAATCACCTGTTTCCTGAAGCGGCCACAGAGTTTAAGATGGAAAATTATGTACACGTTGACGTGCTGAAGTCACATAACAACAGGCAAGAAGTAACACCTGCAAGAGTACCTTCATTTTACTAAGTGAAAATATTCAGAGTTTGGGAAACCCAATTTCAATTCCCTTTCTCTGCTTGATGGCTACTTAGTCTGTGTTAAAAGTCTCTGAATAGGGCTTTAGCCACTGTAGTTACAGTAGTCCACATGGGTTTCTCTTAGTCTCTATTAATGCTATTTTCTCTTCTGAATATTCATTAATAGAGGGACTGCAACCTGGTCATCTCCTGAGTCAGTAACTTACCATTAACACAGAGTAACATTTTTATGTTTTGGGGGCTTGGGTTCTTTTTTTGAAGGCATATTAATCTACCAGTTATTAGATAATCTGAAATTATGTCCTGTCCTACGTATGCCATAAACTGTTCTACTTTCTATAAAATTATTTAAGTGTTAATAGTGGCTTCCTGGGAAGTGCGGCACCTGAGTATAACATCTGTTCTGGAATATATTTATTTATTTGTAGAAGTGGAAAAATATCAAGAAGAAACACTGAATCAATGTATCATTTAGCGATTATAGTTTGGTGAGTCCCTAGAAATTAAGAAACAGTGATTTCAAACTTCCTCAGGGAGAGTAAAACATAGAATGGTGTTCCTCTCATCCTGATAGAATGCTCAACCCATCTGTTACTCAACCATAAATACTACCACCTGCAGCAGTTTTGTGAAAGCAGCCCTTCATTTTCTTCACTTTTCATGTCTTCTCCAAAATGGTATGTTTTATTTTGGCTTAGAGAAAAGAAATTTCATCTAATTTCTCATTTTCGGAAGAAAAAACCCAAAACTTTTCTGTATTTATTCAAGGCATTTTTTCTAATTGAGGTTCATAAGGCAATGATGGGGGAAGGAACAGCATTGATTTGTATGTGCCAATCTTATTTTCTTAACAGAGATTTTTTTTTTTCCCAACAGGATCAGAAAATGCAACATTTTTTTGTTTGTTTATTTATTTATTTATTTATTCAGAGCAGGAACAAGGATGAAAATCAACACACAGTAAAAATAGCTGTTTGGAGAAGAGTTCAACCTACTTCCTCACAAGACATACCGTCTAAATCTTTTTACACTATACCTGAAATCCTTACAGTGCTTTGCGGGGCTCTTTCACTACCTTGTAAACACACAGGAAAGAAGAAAAGCATCAGTAACAGACTAAGGCAGCAGTAATGAACTGTAGAGTCAAACTGCTGATAACAACAGGAGTTTAATATTAGCCATTAACCTCTACAACATCCCTGCATTCAATTTGGAACCAGTTCTCAGGAAATGTTTCCTTCCCTATTGATATGCAAGCCAAGAGAAATATTAACTTCTAAAGCTCTCACAGTTACAAATTCTACTCATGGTTAAGACTGTTGAGAACAAAAAACTGAAGTAATTGTGAAGCTTAAAATGTATGGATGCTCAAAATTTTGCAAGTATTTCTTTTGTGGAAGAGCTTGTCGCTTCTGTGCAGATATATGATTTCTCCTGCAGAGACTACAGGTCATCCTCAATAGTAAAAGATGGATTTCTGAACTGCAGGAGGCAGGGAAGTGCATGGCTGGCTGAAGCTTCAAGCAAATTCTCACAGTTAACTGTGTTACTAAAATTAAACTGGTTATGTGCAAATGCAAACTCCACACTTTAAGGAAAACATATTTTTGGGAATAGTAGGGGAAAGACAGGGAGAGAAACAAAACTTTTCCTTCAGTGTCACTTTTAAAGCAGCTCTGGGTCAAATTTTGAAAAAGATGGTTTCTAGCTCCTATGATGGCTTGAGTTTCCACAACCAGAGGTGGCCAGGTTTATCAAGAAAAGGTGATATATTTCATTAAATAGAGGTCATAATTTACACTTTTACAAACAGGATATTTGTTAACTGACTCAAGTTAAAATAATACTTTAGGCAAAAATATGACTTTAGGCTGTCCTAAAAAAAATGAAACAAAATTTAAATCAATAAAGGTGTCGGGAATCTTTTTACATGGCTTCACTCAGAATTTCCCTCAGAATTAATAGGGTATTACACCCAAAATCAAACATTAGCATTCTAGGACTTTTGCAATCACAGGAGACCAAGAGCTGAAGCTTTACAAAAATTTCCAATATTTAAAATATTGAGATAAACTAAACCAATTTGCACTATTATGAAGATGATGCATACCATGTTTTTTAGTACAATTTTGCTATCGGTCATAAGACTTGATGGCAAATATTCAGTTTCTTTAAATATAGTAAAAAAAAAAGAAGTGTTATTCTCTTAGGTAAAAAGTAAACCAACAAAAGACACTATTAAGGATAATGAAAATCTGTTAGTTGGCATGTTTACAGTATATTGAAAGCACAATAGCAAATATAAAATGTCACTTCAACTTCTACATGATAAATTTATGCACTTTTGCTAAAATAATATGTATATTTTTAGACCTCCAGGAAATGCTGACACCAAGATATATAGCTAATGATAAAATCACAACACTTTCCATTTTCATGTCTTAAAGTTCTGCTTCTTTTAAGGAAATAAAACGTTACATGTCTTTTCTTGGCATTCAAAAAAGGTAACTAAATTCCTTACAGCAATCACATGACTTTTCAAGCTCGGAAGTCCATATCGTAAATGCAGTTATACAGGGAGAAAATTTGGGCAAACTCCCTATGCACCCCCAGATAATAAGATAGAAAGCAAAGTAAATGTATGACAAGGTTCCTTTCAGATATCCATCTTCCACTGAAAAATGGGAAAAGGTATAAATTATGTTTCTTACAAAAATTTCAGAAAACAAGAGTTAACATAACAGCTAGAAGTTTTACCAACATATGCACTCTCCTTTTGCTGCTTCTTTTGTGCTATACTATCTCTCCCATGCCTGAATATTTGCTTCATTAACTATCCTTTCCAAAAGTTAATAATAATAAAAAAAGCCTTATGCCAGAAACCAAGAAACTTCTTGCAGTGTATAACTAGAATAGGTTTTTTTTATACAGGCCACAACTACATCCCAGTCAATTGTTATTGTTCTCACTGGATTAAAAGATTAACATGCAATTTTTTTACAAGACTGGTGCTGAAGATTTTTGACATGAGCAGACCACTGCCATTGGGGTGATGAACTACATAAGAATTTGACAAGAGAGATCACTTCAATGAATATAAGCTATCGTGGTTTTTTAAACCTCAAATCTATACCGTTAAAAACAAATGCCTTGATCTCCCTCAGCCTATTTATTTTCAAATACTTTTTTGTTTTCATCTTCCTTTTAATGAAGATCCTTCCCAGTACTTCTACATCTATGCCTTTTTATGTTGCTTTTATTTTCTCTTTCCTTTTACCACTGTCTCACTTTTTGATCTCTCTCTTTATACTTCTACTTAGTAAAGTACAATGACTATAAACTCTTCCTGCAAGTCACTGCTACCTTTCAGCAGATGGCACTGTTATTTAGCCTAACTTGCAGGGCAAGATAATTAACTTTAAATCCCTCTTAAACAATAGAATATAGGCTCCTCTTTAACCCATTTCCACTTTATATACAAAAACAGTGACAAAATTACTGAAAAATATCAGAAAATTATTTTAAAAACATGAATGTGATAGAAACACATTATTACATGCAGACATCCTTTAAAGGGGGTCTGGAACCATTTAATGAACTGCCACTCTTCTTAGTGAACTACAAAAAATAATTTTGGTGGTAAATTTATAGCATTTACATAGCAGCATTGCCCTATAGCAGCTTATTTTGATTTTGTTGGTATGGTTCCATGTAAATGTCTGCAAAGGACTGCTACAGGCATGAGTGCAGTCCCCCTGCCTGTGTGTTGTACAGGATCTGTCCGGCGTGGGGAGCCCACCGGGGTCTGCACTGCAGGTTCTTGCAGATGCCCATGGAGCCTGGTGGAGAGCAAGCAAGTGCTCTGACAATGCTGTGAGAAAAACATGCAACTTCTGTCAGCTCCAATTACAAGGAGAAGATGAATCACATCTCTTAACTTTGTCCCCAGTGGCACTTTGGCTGCTGGAAGGCAGCTGTGTGAGCAGGAGTTTCTCCAGGCTGCTGCCAGCCCTACTGTTATCCCAGCAGCTTCCTTCTGAGGATCCCTGAGGTGGAAAACTACATTCTATTAGTTTTCCCAGGCTGATCCATGCACTTCTACGTGCAAGTTGCTCCCATGACCTTTCTGTTACAGTTAGCACTGGCTACTTTATTTCTGACACATCCTATAGCCTTTCAGAGTCCATTGCTGTTCATCTTGCCAGAGCAAACTGCTAATGGTGAGACTGTTGAAATTTTTTCCGTTCTTCAGATTATTACCCTGTTCTGCTCTTCCACAACTAGGAAAAGAGCGGGAAAGGGGACTGGGATGAGAAGCAAAAAGTTTAATGTCATTTGGACTAGAGACTCCTTGTGATCAGTAGTACAGGACTGAAAGGAGTCCGCCTCAAGTTTATGCATGTAAATAAGGGACAGCCTAGAGGACTTTATCATGGGCAAAGTTCTCATGAATTTTCTGGGAAATTACCATGACTGGGTTCATCTCTGAAACACCTGTAGGGAACAACAGGATAAACCAGAGGTCTGTGTGAGATTACAGGACTACTGTCTCACTGGAAACATGTACACGTGGTAGGACAGCTCACACAGCTGGATCACTGTGATGGATGGATACGGACTCTAGGAAGGATAGGCTGGGAAGGCAAGGAGAGGTATTGCCTTTTATGTGAGCAACAGGAATGCATAAAGTTCTGCCTAGACATGGACAATGAGCCAGTCATGAACTGGGTCGAGTGTTCTCTGACTAATGTGGGTGATGTTGTGGTGGTGCTACACACCACCTCATCATGATGTAGTAGTAGATGAAGCCTTCTTTGGGCAACTGGGAGAATTTTCACATTTGCCAGATCTGGTCCTCACAGGGAACTTAAACCACACAGTATCTGTTGGAGGGACAACAGTTCTGTGTTGCGCTAGCAATAAAGGAAGTTTTGGGAGTGCAGTGACTATAACTTCCTCATACAGGTGATCAAGGAGACAATAAGGAGAGGGCACTCTGATAGGTCTGATTCTTTCAACAAGAACTGGTTAAGGATGTGACGGTCAGCAGCAGCTTTGGCTGTAGTGAACATGAGGTAGTGGAGTTCAGGATCCTCAGAGGAGGGAACAAGACAAAAAAGCAGGATCACATCCTTGGTCTTCATGAGAGCAGACTAGCTATTTCAGATCCCTGATTGGAAGAATCCAATGTAATACAGTTCTGGTAAAAAAAAAAAAGAGGAGTCCAGGAAAGCTGGTTGATTTTCAGGAGTCACCTCCAATGGTCCATCCCAACATGCAGAAAATCAAGCAAAGGCAGCAGGAGGCCTTCAGGTATGAGATCCTGACTAGACTCAAATGTAAAAAGGAAGCGTCCAAGAGGTGTAAGCAGCATTGGGTGACCCAGGAGAAACACAGAGATACTGTCTGAGTATGCAGGGATAACATTAGAAAAGCCAAAGCTCACTTGGAGTTGAATCTGGCAAGAGATATAAAGGAAGAAAGATTTCTACAGGTACAGCAACAGCAAAGAGAAGACCCTTTTCCCTTCACTCTCACCTATCTCAAACCTCCTAAACATTTTTATTGCTTTCAACTCCAGGATCCTGTCCTAATTTCCTTTGTTCCAACCATCACCTTTCAATGCTTCACAGTTCCTTAAAAATCATCCGTCATTTTCCATTTGCCATTTTAATTGCATTTTGTTCTATACCTTTAATCTCATCTCTGCTTCTCATCATTTCTTTCAGTGTTCTTTTTTTTTCCCCTTGACTATCAAGCCACTTTCTCAAGTCATCATCCACCACCTCACAGATATTCACATAATTAAGCCCAATGAAGTTATCAGTTTCTGTACACTATTTGTCTATGATTCATAAACTGAGAATGGAGCTACAGAAGCATAGCCTTTTTAGATGCCTTACTTTTATTCCTGTAAGACTTACTGCTGCTATTTTCATGACCTCCATCAAACTTACATAGCTCTTCCGAGTATCTCATGCTTTCTCGTGCGTGTCAATACCTTGTCCCCTGTCAATGTGTTTGCAATGGCCACTTTCCGTTCACTGAACAGTACCCAAAACCTTTCATCCTTCCTTCATGTTTCTTTAAGTTCACCTGAAAAATTCTTAGAATTCTTCACATTTTTGTCTGCTTGCTTAATAACTAGAAAATCTTACAAATTCTTTAACCTCAGATCTGACTTTTCTACTTATTCATTCATTCATCTGAGATACAATTCTACAAATCTTTTTAGCACAAGTAGCTCATCACAAGCTCCTTTCATCAAGCTTTAATCCTTACTCCAAATGTTATGTTGCAATTACTTTGCAGTCTTGCTAAAGGGAGAAAGTTAATGTTGGAAAGCTTCCAAGTGGATCAAACTGGGGAGAGGGTACTAAATAGTAATGAGTCTGAGAGCAGATGGTGTGAATGTGTGTGTGTGTTGTGGAAAATATTTAGATTTCAATAAATATACAAGTACTAAAAGGGAACTTGTTTTAACTGCTAATATTTTTATATAAGCTTCATATTTTTCCTGGTAACAAGGTAATATGAACATCATGTTTTCACAAGGCTGTCATTTAATGCCATTAACAAATAAGAGTACCACATTATGGAAGAAGTTGTTTTCCAAATCGCATTATTCAATGTCCATTAGAATAGTTTTATGGCATTTAAACTTTATTGAAATATGAATTGTAGTGCTACCATTATCTCATTGCTTAAACAATTCTTTGCTTCTCAGAAAAATTTTAGTTTTCTGGATTAAAATTAACAAAAATAATTTAGACACAGATAGATGAATAAGATTACTACAAATTTAAGATATTCTATCTTGTTGGTTGCAAAAAGCCCCTTTTCTGTTGGATCAGAGATGAACAATAAATGTCCACTTATTGGGCCAGCCAGGGTGAAGACATGAAAAATGTGGAGGGAAAATACAACTGCTATTGATACAACTGCTGCATGATATAACAGATGTCAACAGTCACATTTATTGTTAACTGTTATTGTTCTTTTGTGACATGAAATGTAAGATTTTAAAATATTTAGCATTTCAAAAATACACTTCAGCAATAATGTAAAGAAGCCTGATATGTGTTTTTTTCTTAAATAAATCATCTAGAACTGAATAAGGTTGTTAGTTGATAAGTTTTTGACCAAGTAAATTAATGTAAACTCTGTGAATTTGCCATTCTTACATTAAATTGTGTTTTCAGTAAAAAATACTGTCTTACTTCCAAAATATTTGTTGTCTGAAAAGAAAATTTATTTTAACATAAAAATCCTGAAAGCCTGATATTTTTGAAGCATTTTGCCGTAAATCTCAAAGGGACACATTAAAATTATTTTTTCAGCCCCTTTTGTAGAAAAAATAATTTTTACCCTTCCTGTTCCCTTCCACCATCCAAAGCTGATGTAAATTGATTAATTACAGATAAAAGTTTTGAGGTTTAGCAGAATTCTTTGACTCAAACATCCCAGCATCCTGTTCTAGCCCAGAGCAGAACAAAACCTACTCCAAAAGAAGTCATATACAAAAGAAGACTTTACGTACATATCGAAAAAATAAGTATAAACCATAACAGAAACTGATGCACTTTTCTAATATTAGGTAACAACCTGATTTGTGACAAACTGTTTAAACTACTGAAGTACTTCACAAGTATTGACAAGTCATGAATATTACACATCTCCACCACAGACTTTAATTGGTTTAACTTCTGTAATCTTGTTGGAGCTCTTATTTTCACCCATGTTCTTACTGTTTGACTTAGTCTTGTCATTGATGGGAAGAAAAATTCTCTCCACATCAGTGAAACAGCAAAACTTACTACAAGTAACATTCTTAAAATTTAGGAAGTCCTCTGAAGTATCTGAGCCTTTTTTTAATACCCTAAAAATTCTTCTATATGTTCCCTCCATCTGCCTTTTCTGTGCTATAATATTGCAGAAACTTTGATACAGTTTTGAGACAACAAGATGGTATTCTAATAATTTTCGGTGGTTGCAAATACCAATTTTTAAAAAGATCAATTTTGTGCTGTAACACATAGTCAAGGAGAAATATCCTTGTCACCCATCCTTGGCTCTTAAAATGCTGCTATTGCTTTACAAGCAAATGGAACTATTTAAAATTAATTGTGTTAATTTTTCATAATATTAAAGGTTATATTCTGTAACTTTTTTCTTCCCATTTTTGATGGAGGATATTAAATCTGAAGTAAAATATTCTTACCTGCTGTAGAATATCTGACATGAAATGAGTTAATACATAATTGTAAACTACCAGTCTGAGCAAGTTGTGCTTTTAACAGTAGCACTCTTTATGCACACAGAATAAACATTTTCCTAAAGCTTTTTCAACTTATCTAGGAGGAAAACCTGTTTTGTTTTTTTTTTTTTTGGGGGGGGGGGCCGGGCGAAGTCTAATTTAAATAAGATACTAGTGTTTGAACACATCTAGGAAGAGGAAGAACATGTTTAAACATAACAAAACTTTGGTTTTCCTTATCAGATTACATTTAATATCAGAGTTTCTACTGAGAAACGTATGGCTAAAGCATAGCTAACGGAACACTGTATTTCAGAAGCCCTGAAGACTATCAGCATTTTTATTTTCATTCTAAAAATTAATTTCAATATGAAAGGTAATTTTTAATTAGATGCATGGATGACAACTCATTTATGGATGCTATAAAATTACTTCCCAGCTATAATAATGTTGTTAGATAAGGTGTATTATTAGCTAGTTCAGGTATGCTAATTGGAAGTAAGGAAAGACACCAATCTGGACACATGCACAGTTAAGTGCATGTTAAGTAGAAGGACTGCAATTTATTCACATGATCAAATACAAAAAGTAAGAGCTTTTTCAGGACTATTAATAACCGACTGAGGAATCTAGTTCTAAAAATTTTGAAAGAAGCGTACGGTAAGGAATCCGTTACAGTAATTATAGTGGCATCAGTTAAATCATTAGTGCATTGAATAATAGCTATACAGAGTATATTGTACCAGAGCAAAGTATGCACTTACAGCTATTAACTGTTTTTTATAATGAGGTTTCTCAATGGCAATATGGGAATTTCAAAGCTTGCTTGCACTTTCTCTTTGGTTTAACTTTCTGCAAGGAAATTGTTAGTTGCAATTTCAGATCAAAAAGTAAAATGCCCCAGAGCCCTGGATGCCAGAAGAGATTTATGGCAGGTTGACCAGAGTCTTCAGAGAGCTTTGGAAAATTTTTTTTGTATTTTATTATTAGATACATTTCCAGTAGGATTTTTTGTGATGGTGGTGATGGTGATGAATTGCTTCAGTGTAACAGGACTAGTTAGCCTGTAACATGTTCATACAGTCCACAGGGACGAAGTACAACAGCTTTTATGAACACAATGCATAAGTGTTTGGTGACTGAGCACAGTCAAAGACTTTACATGCTCAGGACAAGTTTGTATTAGGAATTCTTGGACAGTGCACATAAAGATATTTAACTCTGTAATTCAAATGGGCAATGAGTAGTTTACTGAGATACATTCTATGGTTAAGCCTGATAGTCATGCTGGGCCAGTGCATTTTTAATCTCCCAAGGAAATGTAGTGCTCTGCCTTTTTCTCTGTGTTCTTATTGTTCAGACGTTTTTCTTTTTCATTTTTAAAGAATGGTGGTAGTTGTCAGGCCTCTGACAGTATTCCAAGACTTGGAGCACTTATTTGTTACATCCCCAGAAACATGCAATAGTTGAGGCACTTCTTCAGAGATTTGTGACAGAGCACAGTTGTTTATATTGGCAGCAAGAAACATACAGAACTTGACACAATGAAAGTATAGAATTGTATGTGTTCTCTTGCCCCAGGAATATTTGAGTATTGCTTGATATCCAGTGGTCAATGAATTCAACACATCCATGATTTGCCCTCTTCCCTACAACTCTAGCCTGCAGTTTTCCTGGTCTCTAGCTACAGCAGTCAGCTATAGCCCCTTTCTTGTACAGTGATCAAAATTTTTTTGGCCGACTTCCCAGTCAGCTCCAGCAGTGTTTGGAGACTGTAGCTATGCTGTGGGCAGCGCTTTCCCTACAAATCACCCCATTCCTTGAACATGGTTGCTGCAGCCGGAGGAGGACGTAGGGCTGCTTTTCTTTCTGGGGTCCCTAAACTCCCTTCCCACAGCAGCCCCAAGCCACCTGTCAGCAGGGAAAGGTGAGGGGACTGGGACTGCAGGGAGCACCCCAGAGCAGAGCTTTGCTGAGAGGATGGGGATGAGGATGTGCTTCAGATGAAACACTGTTTAGCACCCTTTCTGTCTGCTTGTCCTCCTTTCTTCCTAAAATTTTTCTTTAAAATTATTTGGTCTGAAGATTAACAACCCTCCCTTATTTTCTTACCAGGCAAGCTTTCCTAATTGGGGTCATGAAAGGTATAAAAAATGAAACGGGAGACAATTTTTGCACCCAATTTAGGTGTGTACTATGACATAGGTAGTTAAAGAGAGTCTTTACCTTTTCCCTGAGACTGCTGCTGCTTCTCCATTCAAGAGAACTTGGATCGTACTACTTATTCTCACAGGAGGTTCTCCTAATTTTGCCACCTGATCACTGATTACCAATGTAGCTTATGTTGTACAGCTTCCATCTACCATGGAAAAATATGTATATTCCTATTCTGGCAAAGGGAATGTGTGCTATCACATAAAGGATGTGGGGCTAAATACCAATCCAAATCTCAAAATTTCCTCCCTTCCCTTGTAAAAAACTGTAGTGCAACTGATGTTATAACAAGAGGAGGTAAGAGCAGAGCTTCAGCAATAAAAAAGACAAGACTTCTGTAAAGCAGTGTTTCAGGAAAGTCAGGGCATAGCAATTTTCATCCTCTGTCCTTTCAAATAGAAAATTAAGTTCCACCAAAATTAAGTTTTGGGCAAATGGTTGAGACCATTGTTTGTGTTTCTGTGTTTTCCCTTGCCATAAAAATGGATAAGACTATTTCTGTTGATGTTTAAGATTGATTCATTTGCACTGAAACTTCTTAATTTGTCAAAGCAAACATTCATCTGGTCTATCTGACAATCATCCATTTCTGAGCAATCATGAGATTTCACAGGAGATGGGGACTGTTTGCCTCACGTCTGCTAAGGGTGCAGCCCTTTGGCTGTATGGCATCTGCTGTGAAAGATCACAGCTCTGCTTTGCTTCCCAGCTGACCCAAATGCAGTATTCTGTGGAAATTCAGAGCTCATTGATGGAGAACATGCTGAATGCATCCTGTGCAATGATGGGGAAGAGAATCCCTACAACTGGAAAGACAAGCAGCTTAAATAATTGACTAAACTTCCCACTACCATACGGTAGCAACCAACATACAAGATCTTCACTGGCCACTAAAAAGTCCCCGAAGTATGTCTGTTCTAACAACCCAACACAGATTTTTATTAAAATGTATGGGAGAGACATTTTCATTCCCTGTAGTTATGCTGTCACGTGTCTTTCTAACTAGCCCTCTTTCTCCTCCTGCACACATCAGTCAGGCACAATTACACAAACCTAACTGATAGTTCATGTCAAAGAGCAAACCAGCACATAAATCCTCAGCATGAATCTCTCTGGTGACACAAGAAACATGAAAATACATCTTTTCACAGTTGTCGATTTCTAAAAAGCAACAACCTTGATTATTTTGAGTTTACAGGAAAAATATTTAAACACTTTCAAAAGTAACTTTTCTTTAAACTAGAGACTGTGTCATTTATCAAACATGATTTTTTTTCCATGTATAAACACACACATTTTTGTGGACATATGTATATATACACACACACAAAAGAAATGATCTCTTTGCAGAAATTCTTCAGTCTGAGCCAAGTCAGTTTTGAAGACACATCAAAGCAATGACATGGGTTGAAGCAGAGTTAGTAAATTCAGGATTTCAGAGTCTTGGGGTTGATAAATGCAGTGTGATGAACAAATTAATTTTATATTATTCCTAAAACCTGAAAATGAATGCATCAACAAACAAAACTGCAACAGAGAGATATAATTTGCTGTCTCAGTTCACAGTTAGATTAATGGAAGAGAGTCATGCAGAGTGATAGGACTAAATAATTTCAAATTACTTCATTAATGTTAGAGGCAAACCCAAAAGTGTGCAACTAGCAGTTTAAATAGCTGCAGTTAAGATTACAGAAAAAAAAGTTTTTTACTAAAATATAGATATGCATTTATGATGAGGAAATTATCTCAAGGGATTTGATAGTTGGAACTTGAAAGGGATTTGATTCTTTTTAACCACCATCAAGAGCGCTGATTTTCTGTTGGTTTTATTTGTTTATGGTTTGGGGGATTTTTGTTTGTTTGTATTTTATTTATTTATTTTTAATTTTATTTTTAGGGGAAACAGAAGGGACCAGACTCTTATTTCTGATTGTGGCACCTCTCTCTCCAGCCTTAAAAGTTACTATCTCTCTTTCAAAGCCTTCAAAATTCTCTTGCAGTTAACATTTTTCCAACTCTGTAGCCAGCCTGCCTTTCTCTTTACACCATTTTCTATTACATCAAACATCAGGTACCTATTTTCATATAGAAGTCCCTCACAACCTGTCCTTCCTTTAGTTATATCTCATTCTAAACAAATCAATTCACATGACTCACCAGGGCTTGAACGTAAAGTTCTTGGGTAATTTTTTTTATTTTTCAATTATCCTTGTATTTACTCTGTCCTCCTGACAGCTTTTCTGTAAAAATCCATGCAGTTATTTCATTCCTCTTTTTCAGTTCCACAAGACTCTATCCATAGATTGCATTTTGGTAAAAACTTAAGACTCTCTCTTCTTCATAAACACAGGACTTTTTTACTGAAAATATATTGGATTTTGGTTTATTACCAGTGCTATTGTCAATTATGATTTGTGTTTTGCTGTTATTATATCTGTCAAAAATCTCTTCATTATTTATATTTTCTCATTGAGTATCAGTTGGCCATCTCCTTCCTTCAGCTGCATTAGAGTACCAATCATCTGCGGTTTAGGAGAACCCACATCACGATATTTTTCCCATTTCAGTTTACAGAAAGGAGTTTAGAATATTCTTATTAAATCAAGGGGAAATTTCTTCTCATTTCCCAATAAATAAATAAATAAATAAAATCATGACACTGAGTACTTCTGAAAATCCACTTAGCCTTTTTTTTCAATAGAGAAGATACAGCTAATATTTGTAAAGGATTGTAAACAGAATTCAAGTTTACATTTCTCAAATTTCTTGTTTCTATCAATATATTTATTAGAAGGAAACCATAAACTTCACTCTCCCACATATTGCCCATGACATTCTAGCTCCTTTTGTTCATCAGAAATAAAAAAGAAAAAGGCAGCTGGTTCAGCTGTTTGTGCCTGCATAGGGCACTGCTAGTGCAAAAGGTGCTCTCAGGTGTTTTCTTTCACAATGGGCAGAAATTATTTCATGATACAGCTATTATTTAAAAAAAAAAAAAAAAAAGGCTAAAACTTCTTGAAGGACGACAGAACTCAGAAGGTACCAGATGTCACCTGGAGCCACTGCTGTTCATATCTTGACACCCATAAACTGACAATGAAACTCAGATATGAAGCCACTTATTAATAGTCCTAATTAATTAGATGAAGGGAGACACTACAACTAGAAAAAGATTAACTGTTTTTTCTGATTTCCATCCTATTTAATTTCAATATAGTCAATCCATATGAGGAAGTGTATTGTTCACAGGAAGTAACTGTACTACCTTTCATTACAACTACCAATTAAATTCCTTTAAAAAGTGTACTTCCCTGCTAAAACCCACACGTGCTCCACACGTGTCATTATTTATTTGCAAGAGAGAAAGATTTTTTGGTGTTACAGCTCAAATTAAAAGAAGTTATTGAGTAAACAGCCAGCCTTACTGCTTACCAAACATGCATACATGCATTTCTGCATACACACCTTTGCAAAAATCATTCACGCAATTCAAATTTGATTGGGAAGTTGTTCAACTCAGGAGTCCAAAATATCTGGTTGAAGAGATACATCATCAGTTGTCTTCAAATAAGTTATGTCAGTCATTCTGTAAAAATGCATACCTCCTGTCTTTTTTTACTTTCTCCTACTCTCTCTCTTAATCTCTAAAGGCGTAAGAGGAAAAATATTCTGATTATGAGGAACTAAAGCAAAACGTTTAGCATTATTCAGTTTACAGAAGGCCGGTTCTGTTTGACTTTAGGTCACTTAGTTAGATCTGTTTCTTCTCCTAGGCTTTTCTTGAGGGAAAACAGATGAACTCTTGAGACAAGTTTGGTACAGCTGGTAGCTATGTCAAGAAGAGTTCAGGCTTCAGGAAAAGCCAGCTTGTTGGCTGCCAAATGTAATTATTACTGCCTTATTGAATGTGCATATGTCTGGAACAATGAATACATGCATTTTTATTAATATGTTAAAAAAATTGAAATGACAGATAAATCATTAAATAACTCTTGTTATGTATTTCAACTTCAACTTTTTGTTTGATGAGTTTTCTTTTATTTAAATAATTACAGTGCATTAAAATTTTTAAAAAATGTAAGTATTAACTCTTGCTTGCATTGTTACACTAATCCAAAATGCTTAATATATATGAATAAAGTCTATGTTAAAGCACTTACACCAAAACTTGCTGATTCTCCTGAGCCTTACTTTGAAAACAGCTAGTAGAGAGTATTTTTAAAAAAAAAAACAAAAAACAAAAAACCAAAAAGCGTATCAAATCTTTTCAAATATTTTGAGTGCTTTGTTATACTTTTGGAGTATATTTTTCATCTCTGGAAGTACTAAAAATTGAATTACTAAGAACTGTGTCTTTGTAATATACGTGCATTATTATACTTTTTAGAAATATAATATTCACATTAAAAATAATAATATATTATCAGTTGAATAAAGGATTATTTCTCATTAGAATTCTATCTGTAATCTTTGAAGCCATTTTCAAGATTACAACAAATGTCAAGTGTCTTTTTTGGATGTTTTTTGTTGATTTGGGTTGTTGGTTTTTTTACATGCTTACAATCCCTTTGAACTTGCCCCACAATTATGGCTTCATTACAATAGCCCATTTTAATAGAAGCTTTAATTTTTTTATTTGCAAGAATCTCACTGAAATAGCAAAATCACAAACAGAATATACACATATGTGTATATATATGTGACTTTTGCAAAGAACCTTTATGAAAAGTGAATTGAAAGCAATACGCATTTTAGCTTCATCAAAATTACAAATTCTTACAGACTTAGTTAACGGTGACCTCATAAACTGTTATGCTGCTGGATCAGCGTATCTAACTGGCACACTTTCCACTTGAAGTTATTCTCCATCAATAATGTTGTAGATTTGTGTCCTGAGACTGTGGAAAACATTTGTTTGAATATCTCCTAAGGCGACTGCGTCACAGAGAACAGAGCATGTTCTCTGTGGGACTGTATTGATATGGAGGTAGAAAAGAGCTTGCAAGATTTTCCACTTGATGTTTTGAAAAGATATAACTATGCTGGACTTGGAGCAGCAAGAAAATCCTGGATTTGGTAATGAAAATATTTGTGGTAAGCAGTGACGAGTGGTGTTCCTCAGGGGTTGGTACTGGGACTGTGCTGTGGTTTGCGTAGAGCAGGAGAGAGAGGAAAAGAGAGACCAATTTAGAAGGAACTAAACTACTTTAATGCAATATTAATAACAAAATAATAAAAAGAAAATAGTGAAATATATACAAAACCATATGACATTCCCAGGATGATGATTGTGTCACCAGAAAGCACTGGGGAAGTCCCAGACTGGACTCAGTGACAGATGGGAACTAGATTCTGGATCTGGATTCAGGAACACACAGATTGTGATCAAAGTCAGACGAACAGAGAGAGTTCTCCTTGGATGCCGGCTGTTGAAGAGACTTTTTGCAAGGGCATGTAGTGACAGGACAAGGGGTCATGGCTTCAAACTGGAAGAGGGTAAACTCAGAATAGATCTCAGGAAGAAATTTTTCACTGTGAGGGTGGTGAGGCACTGGAACATGTTGCCCAGGGAAGCTGTGGAGGCCCCATCCCTCGAAGTGTTCAAGGCCAGGTTGGATGGGGCTTTGAGCAACCAGATCTAGTTGGAGGTGTCCTTGCCCATGGCAGGGGAGTTGGAACTAGGTGGTCTTTGAGGTCCCTTCCAACCTAAACCGTTCTATCCTTCTATGATTTAATCTCTGAGTGAATTCTCTGAGTTCACATATATGATTTATGTTTTGGCCCTAATCACTGTTTCTTTCCAGTAGGCGTGTAATATACGTCTGCCTAGAAATGAAACTGTAAGACACATAATTCTACTTCAACACCTGTACCCTTTCCAATGATGGTTCACAAATTGGTCTAAAAATCATGGGTTAGCCCTCTTGTGGAGAATTTATGATGATCACTGTCTGTAGCTTCTTCTGTGGTAGTAAGGATGTTTTCCACTTTGTAAACTGTACTTTTTGCTTTGTTTCAGTGGTACTGCAAGGCCATAGAGGCTCTGGGGATGGCTGAACTATTTTGTTGGCACTGAGGAATACTAACAGCCCAGAAAGTAAACTTCTTTATAAGAAGTTTAAACAGACATCACTGTTGCATTGCCTTTCAGCTACCAGAGAAAGAATAGAAAGATCACTAATTATACTTAGCCAATTTTTTTCAGGGAAGAAAACCAGAGACACAACATAAGAATTAGGTGAGGTGAAATTAAAGTAATTTTTCTATGACAGAGCTCTTCGCTTACAGAAATCAAACAAAAATTAAGACCTCAATGAATTCTTAGTTATAATGTGCAACAAGAGCTACCTGCTTTAAAAAAAGTAATAATTCTTGTAGGAACCATCTGGATTGCTTTGTGTTATAGCTAAGAAAAAAGCTTATTTAAAAATATTTCAGATAACACACATACAAAAGAAAGCCATAGACATAGCCCAAGAAATTCATCCCAGGAAACTCTTATTAGCTATGAGAGAAGCTGAAGCATGCCTTTGTCAGTTTGGCCTCTTTTTATTTCTAAATGAGGAAGGCCTCCATTGCTTTGGCAAAAAATGCAGAAATGGAAAAAAATTTCTTAACTAAATCTTACAAATCCCCTTGCATAGGTCTTAAATTCTCAGGTCTCCTGAAATTAGGAGCTGACAATTACTGCCCTATTACTGCCTTGAAAGTACTGAAAAGCTATGGTTCTATACTTCTGTGCAGGCACATTTTCAGGCCTCCCAAGTTTAAAATTACACTGTAATACTGTTATGAAAGACCCTGGGAGATACATAGAGAGCAAGAAACTTCACATCTTGCCAAAGGCAGGAATTATACTATGAAACTTATTTGGTTTTCATAACACGTGCTTACACTCGATCCTGGGGGAAAGAGAGGGGGCAAGGATAAAATCTGCTCCCTAACAATAACAATACAAAACAAAATCACTTGTCAAGTCCATGTTTACATTCACCCTACACCAGTAACTGTTTCCTAGCCCACGGGCTGTGTTTCCAGGCAACTCATGTATGCTTACCTGTTTCACATTACTCATACACTGCAAACTTTTCAGTGCATTAACCTCCAATCTTCCATCTTTCTGTAAAACCTGCCTCACTTACAGCTCCTGTGGGCTTGCAACAATCTTGTGCACTTTCTCTGGCATACGTCCATCAAAAAATAACCCTTTTAGGATTTCAGCTAGGTTGTTTAGCTCATACTTCTTTGAATTCTATTTTCACCTGCTACATCTAAGAAAACTTTCCTGCCATAGAGCTACTAGTCACAAGGCCATCTTAATTATGTTAATCACTCTCTCCCAGCTAATACAATTAACTATAATTAGCTGATCCCTTTCCTCCTATACTTTGCTCCCCCGGAGGGATTAGGAGTTATTAAACGAGATGAATACCCAATCCCTCTTGCATGATTGTCTTCCAGGAAGAGCCCCAGGGCAGAAAGGCAGGAGAAGCAACACCGACAATCTTGCCTGACCCAACCTGAATGAGCAGCAGAAGTCCCTTGAAGGGGCATTGACTGAGAACGTGTGTTCTATTACAATGACCTTACATGGAGGATGGAAGTCATGGTACAACAGTTTGCTTAATCATTTTAAAATGTTTTAAGTCTGCTGTGGATTTTCCTGGAGTACTAGATGGTGTTTGTCATTAGCACTGCTGCAGGCATACGTACTATAGGTATTGCTGCACAGATCTTCCTCTTCATACTGGAGGTGAAACTCTCCTTACATGTATGGAGCTGATTGTCTACTGCCTGGCATGCAGTGTAGTTGTGTACAGTTAGGTGAGTCACAAACCTACAGTCATTTACAGTAAATGAGTTGCAAAGGAATCATGTCCTGTCTGGCATTATCATTATGTTGTCATTTTGCATTGTAGCCACTAGTGACCACATTGCTAAAGCAATCTTCAAAGATCTCATATGACATTTCTCTATAAATAAATTTCATCACCTGTTTCACAGGCACATTTCTCACCAGGTAGGGGTTTCAAGTGTTTTGGACAGGCTTTTTAATGTAGAAGGCATGTGTAAGTTCTACAGAGGATGCAAATGTATTTAAAAAAAGATATGGAAAAGGTAATTTGGCTACTCTGTATGACATGGAAATACATGATGCAGGAGACCAATAATGCTTTTTGAAAGCCTGGTATAATGGAATAAGGAAAACAGGTGAGCATTTCTCAAAAGCATGCTTATCACTACCAAACACAGATACCTGCAACTTACTGACAAATACAAGAAAATCAGTAAAAGTAGTATTAAAAAGGGAAATGTGAGACAGTAAATGTAAAAAATTGCATACGTCAAAAGCAATTCTCAATTAACACAGGTAATGGTAAATGACAGAATAGCCTGTTCCAGCTTAGACTCCTCAGGCTGTTATTGATACTGTTCCTCATTTCCTGCCGCTTTTATACTCAGTGCAAGTGCTTTTAGACTCAGTGCATGTACAAATGACCAGAATAGGTATAGTGATACAGTGCCAGATTTGAAAGCATACATCTGCTTACCTCATCCATCATATTCTTTGCATACTTTATCATTCCAGTAATTTTTATTGTTGTGACTGTAAGTTCAGGTTGCTGACAGTGCAAATTGTAAATGGCCATTCTTCAGGGACAGAGAACCTACTCATATAGCTCAGCCTCAGGGAGGAATTTCAATTGAAATCACAAATAGATTTGAATACCTACTGTCATAATTCATTTGTGTATCTAATGACAATAAAGCAGACACCTGTGACCCCTGTGAATGTGACTGCAGGGAGATGTGACAGTTTCAGGTCCATAGTTTACATGTTGCAAGGTATTTGTATTGCAAATTTAAAGGTTTCTTCTTTACAGTATTGGGTGGGAGGGTGGGGGGAAGGCATGTAGAATGAGAATGCAGCAAGAGACAGAAAAGATAAGCAGATTGTGCAGTGATAGGGTTGAGTCAAGCAGAGTTTTACCTTTGAGATTGCCTAGAGATTAATTAGGAGCCTAGAACATTTGCTGAATTTGTCTATTTCTGTGTTGCGCTCAAGATCTCGTTTCTTGGGAAAGAGGAAACACACTGTATATGTAAAATGAAGAATTTATTTTTGATATAAATGATGCCTTAACCAAGTCTAATCCAAGAATCATTAGTAGTCCAGATCTATTTATCACAGAAAAAGAAAAAAGAATCCTTCTATACAGAAAAAGTCTCAATAAAAGGGTTAAAATTGTTATACACACACTTATTTTCTATCCTTTTCCTGGTGTAATGCTCACCCACTGCTCCTCTGGATCTTAATGTTGAGGGTTTCACTCTGGTGGTGGTGGTAGGGTGTTATAGGGAGTTGTTGGCATCTAGACGTTTTTGCTAGTAAGAATTTGATGTTTGTGTTGATGGTTTCTTCATCCTCACACTAGAGATACATGTGGGTTCATATTTATGTGTTAACTAACACACTTACATCTAGCTCTTTCTTCATTGGCCTGTGTTTCCACTTTACATTCAGATTCATTATGTGGTATGTTTTACATGTGTTGGATGTTTCTTTTTTTACTCTCTTATTTATCCTGAAAATTGTTTTTGTCCTGCCTCGGGTCTGCATTTCTTTGATTAACCCTTGGTGAGTTTATAGCTGTGGGACCACCAGTGCCAAAACTGTGGCCATTTTCCTATTACCCCATGACTGTACCTTTCTATGCTACATCTTGTGCTTCCACTTCTAAAGCCTTTGCAATTGTACCTGGCCTTTATTTCTCTGAACTATAGCTTTATGCTACCCGTATGAAGCCATGGTGCCATAAACAGAAATAAAACAAGTTAGCCATAGCCACTTACTCAGAAGGAGATAAAGCTGCAGACAGGTCAATAAAAGTTTGCATATTGAAGAGCTAAAGGGTTACAATGTGTGATATAAAGATGTTCATTGTTGCTTTTATACTATGGGCATAGATATATGTAAGCCTATACACACAGACATACATGTGTATTAACACTGGCTTCTACATTGTGATTTTGTGGACTTGCAAATGAATACTTTTGGAAGATGGAGACATAAAGTTTTATGTTCACATGTTTTACATGACATCAGTGTGACAAGGATATTCTGGAAAACAGCCCCTTCCACATTACTATGGGGAAATTACCCCTTGTTTCAAATTCTTGAAAAATAAGTTATAATTGCTGGGGTTTCATTGCATATTGGTTGAATTGTTGCAAGCAAACCTAATGGAATCCATATTAGCATTAACGGATTCTAGCTCATAGCACATGACAGACTACTTCTGAATTTGGCTGAAAGTATTTTTATCTAATCTGTAAATTTAATTTATCCTGAAGTATATTAATGTTAAGTATATAAACCTTAACTTATTGGGAAAACATACATACACAGGTGAACTTTAGAAATAAATGTTTAACTCACATTTTACCTTTTTAATATCTTTCTGATAAATGAATCTACTGTAAGAGACAGTGTGGTTTCAGTACGACTTACCGTTTTCAGTGCTAGCCAAAAATACTGTGACACAATGAAAACAGAATTTGGCATTAAAGCACAGCCTTGTTACATAGCAGGGTATGCTGGAATTGTTGGAGCCTTTGAGTGCCCCTATGATTAGTGATACAGAACAGTAACAAGATGAATCATAAATGGGACACCTGTGAGCGGGTAGAAGTTACTCAGAGATTAGGGGCACAGGGGACATAGCAGGAAGAAAGAAATACTTGAGTGGAGGAAAAGTGGAAATAATTCAATTTAAAGAAGTAAATCTGGAAGTAGGGGGAGAGTCAGGACGTAAAAGAACTCTGAAAGGTAGCCTAAGAGAAATTACTTACAATAGATGTGTCCAAACAGAAGGAGCAAGTGGAGGAGGCACCTCTCCTCTAATACAAGGCTACAGACATATATCTTTTGCCTTTCCATTTGTGCCTTCCAAAGAAGTAACTTTGCTCTCAGGTTTGTCTGCAGAGATATGAACGTCCCTAAGCCTTACTTCAGATGAAAGGAGACAGTTTAGCAAAGAGTACTCATTAAAATGTCTAAAACTAATCTGGCTTCTTTAGACTGAAATACATTCATAAAATATTTATAGAAGTAGTGGAGGCAGCTGATGGAAGGAGGCTGTAGCACCCAGCATGCAGCAGGCTGAGGAGCTCCCAGAAACCTCATAGCCAGTGCCAGGAGAGGGCACGTTTATCAACGACTGTATTGCGGGATGTTGTCCTGGTACCAAGGGCAAGTACCAAGCACTATGCTGCACTGTGCTCTGGTTAGCTAGCTACATACCCGTCCCCGGAGAACAAGAACTATATTAAAATCAATGTTGAATAAAGGTAAATAGTAGAAAGGAAGAAGAAACAAAAAACAAACAAAAAAACCCCTCAACCAATAAAAAACTCCCTCCAAAAACCAGAAAGAAACCAAGTGTGTCAGCAATTCTACTCTGTATGGAAATCAGACCACTGCTAGGAAGTCTGGAAAATCCTACTCTATACACAGGCACGTACATACCAGTGGAAATGCATCGTTCTATTAACAATGAAAATAGGGAAGACTGCAACGGATTGTAATGTGGATTTCCTGACATATAAAAATTTTTAAGTATAGTCTGTGACTTTTCCATCTGTACAGGTGCACTCTACTTCTTTTGTCAATTTTATCTGAAATTGGAGAGCTAAGGGTGAAAACTCACTAAAGAAGACATCATTGTAATTCTATGTAAATGCTGTATTCACTGAAAAAATTAGACTGTGATAGCAGTATGAATGCCTATGGGTGTTGAGCATGAGTATGGCACATATATATGTATAGATATAGGTATAGTGGTATATATGCATTATATGAATATTAAAAAATCCATATATAAATATGCATATGTTTAACATAGCATAGTTTATATACTTGATTTTAATATCATAGTGTTTTATTCAGTGTCTTCAGGCTCAAAAATCAATGCTTACAAAGTACTTTAAATCTTTAATTGCTACAGTGGTGCTTAGTATGGAGAAATGTTTTGTCTAAAGAAACACTATAAGAAAAAATATTTAACATTTTATTTTGTTTTATTAGCTAAGAAATTAATAAAAGTGGTTGACGGAATCTAAATGAACTAATCATCATTCTTACTTTTTCCCTCTTCATTGAAATACTTGTGATATATCATTCTGCTTAGCTCTGTGCTATGTAGTCTGTAAATAGGATTTATAAGAATGTATAACTTGCAACATTTCTCAAGGCAAAAGATGTAACCATTGAATATTTGTGCCTAGAGCAAGTCTTCAACTGTAATGCTACCTGAGGGAAGCACATAACCTGTTAAGCAACCTCCTGTACTGAGGTCCTTGGTAGAGTGTGGTGATCTCAACTTATAGAACTAGATTTTTTTTTTTAGCTTCTGGTGATCTAAGAAATTCTCTCCTCCTACTCATTATTAGGACAGCTGGCAAGAGCTGCATGCGGTGTTTTTGAAGTAGCTTCCAGGCAGAAGCATTTGCAACTGGAGGTAGGACAGAGACTGCTTACCCCTTAAAATCAGATCTTCATTTGTTATTACATAGTTGAAGTTTATTGAGTCATGGCTCCAGTTTTGGTTTGAGCGGGGAATGATTTTGAAGCTTTAACTGGTCTAATTTTCCTTACAGTCTGCTTTATCCTTATTCTATCCCCTAATAATCTTATTATTTCTATTTTATTGAAGCAGCTGACTACAAACAAACAAATTAAATTTAAATGCAACATGTATAAATTACATATAGTCATTACTCTAGTACATTCTTACTGTCCTGGTTTGAGTGGCAGAGGGCTAATTTCTCTTCTAATGCTTGGGAAAACTGCACTTTTAGGAGTCTGAATTTATGCAAATATTTACTTTATATCCAGGTATGGCGTGTGGGTTTCAAGGTCTCAGTATTTTCAAGCTTGCCAGGTGCAGGGATGAAGAGCAGTGAGACCCGGGCACTTGACCCAAGCTGTCCAACAGGACTATTTCATACCATGAATGTCATATTCCACACCAATTAGAAAGTTTTCAGTGAAGATCTCTCTCCCTTGATGGCGATGATCCAGAGAACTTCTTGCCCCAGTGACGGACCCCTGAGGCCTTCCCTTCTTCCTGAAGCCATAGGGCTCACAGTGTCCAACATTATGTTTGCTGTCCACTGCTGGGAGTGCACAGCTTCCAACTGATAGAATTGGCTGAGTGTAATTCTTCTGTATTTTATACTGGTATCGGATCAATACTGGTTCTTTAGTATTATTAATGTTGATTATCTAGTCTTATCCGATTAAATCTGTTTATATTTCAACCCTCGAATTTCTTTGTTTTCTCCCAATTCCCCTTCCCAAGTAGGGGCAGGTCATCAAGTGATACAATAGTTGTCTAAACAACAAAAAATTGTTGAGGGTTTCTCCAGTCATAACACTTATACTCATATAATTAATATTAATATTTTAATAATTAAAACCAGTAATTTAAAATCCTAAATAATGTATGACAATTTCCTTATATTGTGAACTCATAATGTAACATTTCTTCAGCATTTCTGTTTCCAAAGTCAACAAGCTTAAAGTTCAGCATGCAATTTGCTGAATCATAGCTTTTGAACATGCTTTGCTCTGTCTTGTCATTTTACTCTTCTTCAACAACATACATAGAGCATGTTCTCATCAAAGAAATACAAGACCAGTCCTTCTGTATGAGAAAGAAAGTTTACAGATAATTAACCTTAATAGTAACAACAAAGTTACTTCATGGTGAAATGTAAGCCATGGTATCATATTACATAGAACTGCCTAGTTGCTGCTACCTAATAATGCACCGTTTGATTTAATTTGGGGATTTTTCTTTCAAATGTCAAAAATTTGCTATCATTGCTACAAAAAATATTTAAGGAAAAAAATAAAAAGATTTCAATGGTCTTGATAGGAGACCATTGATAGGAGAGACAGATTGGATATGTCTGTATTACTTATAGCGCTTTGGAATACTAGTGCAGCACATGTTTTGGAAATTAGGTATAGGACTGTTTAAGGACAACTGAAATATCAGCTACTGTTAATCCTTTAATCATTGTCTTGATGAGAAAGCATAACAATACAGGTTAATTTGAAGAAGTAAGGCTATTTGCAGATTAGAAGATGACTCTGGCCAAGAGATTATGACCGTGAAAATATTTAATTAAATTCCATGTATTAGTGAACTGTTTTACATAAATCTTTGTATATTTGGTTATTGATTCAGTGAAATGGTACCTGAACAGTAAAAATACTCTGGGTCTGGCTGTCCAAATTCTTATCACATATATTTAAGAATAAGTGAACAGAACCAAACCAAGTCTCAGAATATGCACAGAACAACTGTACAAGGCTCTTTAATTACAAGTATTAGAGGATGGAGGAAGAGCTTTATGCATTAGTACAATACAAACAGCTTTACCCCAAGGACTGGTTCTGATAGTCACAAAAGGCATTTTTCTTGCTATACTATCAAAAGTTCAGGTGAGTCAGCAGGCGCTTAGTACACTAATTAGAACTCATCATCAAGGGAACGGAAAGATCATGACTGGAGCACTGTCGTTCCCCAGGCTAACTCCATTATTGACCTTTCCACACAGGTAAGTGTGTCCTCTGTATCTTTGCTTAAAAAAAAATTTTAGCTAGGCACTGAAGAAACCATAAAGGCTCTAGACAGCTATGCTAGGTGGACAGCTGAAGGAGTATTGCACCTGAATGGTTTTTCAGAAGTGTCTGAAATTCACACCTCCAAATAAATATTTGCAAATACTTCAAATTTTAAAGTCGCAACAGTAATTCTAAAAACTGACATTAAAGAGTATATCCTATTTCCAAGCAACTCTACTGATCGACATGTCAAAATCTGTACATGGCAAAGTTTTCTTTGATCTTGCATATTTTAAAAAACCCTTCAAAATAATTAATATCAGACTTGTCTGTGCTCTGCTATTTCACTTGATAATCTTATAACACTATTTTCAATCTCTCTCATGTTGACAGTCTCTTCAGTTACAGAAGAGATACTGTATAAATTAATTCCATAGAAATTCCTAGAAGTTAGACATTTGAAGTCTCTTAAAAAAAGGTGGACAGACAAGTGATCTTCACTGAAGATTACCAGTATCAAACTCTCTCTAACTTGAAGGTTTATTTGCTTCTATCATGCCTTTAAAAGGAAACAAAAAACATCTCTCAAATTTATGTTAAAATTTTCTCTAGAAATTGCTGCCTTTCATCTTGGTGTCACAAGTCAACTCAATGAGCTTTCTGTTAAGAAGAGAGACAAAGTGCTCTTGTTAAATTAGTGCTTTAAACTGCCTGTTTCTTTTCTTACTTTTGATTATATTGGGGTTTGGACAAGCAAATTATGTGATATTATGATGAGATTTTGATCTGTAATTCTACAGCAAGTGTCTAGACTTAAATAACTTAGGTCAAAAAGGAGCAATAATCTTGATGACCTTCATCCTGAAAAGCCTTCCTGAAAGAACTGGATGTTGAATATTAGACCCTTGAAATGAATGATATCTTCTAAATATTGTCAATGTAGAAATTTAAAAGAATAAGAGTTGTGGGGCACTCCTTAAATACTGTTTGTCAGCTCTAAAGAATAGCTCTCAGTATTTTATAAAGAGATGTATACATTTACCCCCATACCTGAGAAACTTTAAGGTGATTGGTAGAGGTGAGGAAAGAAAAGTTTTAAAGAACTGCTGCAACACAATGGTAAATGGGATTGTAGATGGAAGAGAAACAGTGCATGCAATACTCTGGAAATACTGCAGTTGCCAACAATAATTCAGTTTCACTCAGTGATTTCTAGAATTATGAAACCAGTGCTCCCACTCCCAGACTTTGGAGAATTTTTCTAAGAGAATATTCAGAAAAAAGGACTTGGCAATTACCTTATGATTTAGAACTAAACTGTCTGTCTAAATGTAAAAATCCAGTTAAAATTACAGTGAGGGTCCAGAACACAGGTGTTTTTCAACTTTAGCCTCTGAGGATTTAGCACTTACATAACACACCTAACATTCTCCCAGCACTGACAGTGTTGGCCATCTAACAAGATTGAGTTGTTTTTTTCTGCTGGTGACAGCACTCATCTAGGAGTAGGCATGCTGATTTCCTCTCTGGCATACCCTGGCCCTCATCCATAACAGTGCGTGGGGGGTGGGCTTCACATCTCTTTGCTGAAACCATGTCACTATGATTAATTTATCCAATGAGAGGAAGCCTGCAGAGGGAGCAAGAGTGTGTGCCCTGGAAATAACAAGTTCTGGAACAGAGTTTGCATACCTACAGCAATTTAAAATTCCTTTACAATAGACAATTTAGGCATTTCAGAACCCAAATCCTGTGGTTGGAACCTGCTCCAAAACCTCTTTTACAAGAGTTGCTGCAGCCAAAGGGACATTTTTTGAGTTTGCTATTGTAAATGTCTTTGTAAGAAATGAAAAGATTAAATGGTGTCAGCTGCCTTCTTTCATCTTCAATTTTGTGTATCTTCCTATGCAGTGAAAAGTTTGCACACATCTATGAGTCACAAGCAGATAAAAGTTAATCTTGAATAATCTCCAAATAAGGTCTTCACCCTCTATGCTCATTATAGCTATCACTGTACTCCACGAAAGTGTAATCCTAGATGCAGCTGGACACTAACAAAGCCTCTAAGAGCCTTACTTCCCTGGGCTACTCTGCACGGACAGGGGAGCCAGGAGCTGATGGTGACATCAGGGCAAGCACAGGCAGGGCAGGCACACCAACAAGGAGTGCCATCTTGCAGAACCTGAGCAAGATGAGGTCCAGTGATGGTATCCAGGGCCAGCCAGGAGTCCAGTGACTGCCAAGTAAGTCCATACTGAGGACAAGCCGGAAAGTCACGTCAGCAAATTAAAATTCAGATCACCAAGAGCAAGCAAGGTTGCAAAATAACTCAGGCAAGGAGCAAGGACAGCTGGACGATTATAACATACAAATGCTTATGACTCACCTTCCCTGCATGCATTTAATACTTGAGAGTGATGAAGCAGAAAATAATGGGATTAATAATAAATATTTATATTAAAACATTAGCTGCTAATTATTAATATAAACTAATAATTAATGATAATTAATATTATTAATAAGGTAATACTAGGAATAAAATGATACAGAAGTGATAAGATTACCCCAAACTTGAAATTCCACATGGTTTTCAAAGTAATTCTTGCCATAATTAACTTTATTGTCATTTAGGAAAGCTGATCTCAAGTTTAGGTTCCAGTCTTTATGTTACTCACAAGTAGATTTTGGTAGTGATTTTAATTATTCATAATAATGAGCCATCACTTACGCAAACAAGCTTTTAAGCCTGTGGTTCCTTTGTGCACTTCTTGTAAAGTCTTCTCTGAGAATTTATAATTTACAATCAGTGCTCTAGGGCTGGCATATTTTTATTTCTGTAGCCACACTGTATAGTCTGATGATCTAATTGCATAACTGAGGAGCAAGAATAAAGCTTGAGTAAAGCACAACCAATATGCAAACAGTCATGCAAAACATGCAATTTTTGTGTGTTGATAACGATGTTCTCCTTTACATGTTTATGTGAAAAGAATTGTTGTAGAGATAGCCCGTAGAAAAAACAAATTGTCGAGGACTTTTTGCATAAAATGTGTGCTATATACATTCATGTTTTCAGTCCTTTTGCTTGGCCATCCTTTTCTTCTCCATATGAAGACACGTTTAATCATGTTATTCAAATTACCACAAACTGTTGTAATTTTAGCACTAAATATTCTTTGCTGTACACCTGATTTCTATTACCCAAGGCCTTTAGTGCTTTAACTAGAGTACTTTTGTCCCTTGAAGTGTTGATGTTTCTGCTGCTAATTGGTTTTCATGTTTACTTCCCCTGAAGTACTTAAGAAAGGATCTGGTCGTCCCTCTCTAAGTAGTGAGGAAATATTTCAGTGTTAAGCTTTATTACATTTCTAGCTCCTTCCTTAGTATTTCCTCTTTACCACCTGCTTGGATTCATATTGTTTGTTCTCTTTGCCTCTTAATTTAAGCTTGCTAATCATCTGTTAATGCAGTTTCAATGAAACATCCCTTGCATGAAACCTCATCAACTACCTCATTACCAAATCTTATTGAAATCACTCCACCTATTATCACCTGGCCAAATTTCCATTATGTTTTGTCATTGAGAATGTGGGCAAGGAGAGATTAAGTTACATGAACACTAATAGGAAATAGAAAAAAATAATTTAATTTAACTTGACTTTGGTACAATAAATAAGTGTTTCATCACTTTAAAAAATAGACTTCGGCTTGAACTACACTTAACAAAGGCTTCTGTTTACTTGCCAGTGTAGCTGGGTATGACACTCAGCTGCTATTAATGCATGCAGCCACCAAATCAAGTACGTGTAATGAAGTATTCACAAAGATTAACCACTAAAACCAATTTCTGGCATTAGAGGATATAAGACAAATAACATGCAATTTAGCAATAATAACACTTATTAGCATTTTAGATCTTGAGTTAATGGTTATTTGATCTTCTCATCTTACACTGAGGCAGGAAATAAGCAGCCTATAAAGAAAAGGCACAGGTCAGGGGGTCAGCATATAAAAGTAAACTTCACAGAATTCTATAATTCTCTCTGTATAAGACTGTATTTTTTCCTGTGGGTAAGCTAAGTAAAGTCCTTAGAACAGCTGTGAACCTATTATTTAAAGACAGAATTTGCACTGCAGATGTTAAATAATAGTCAAATGAAAGATTCATGGGCTTTGTAACATTTTTAAGAGATGCCAGCAGGGAAAAAGACTGGCGTGGCTGAACAGAGAGATTTGCTTAGAACTCGGGAAAATAAAGAGAGTTTATGATCTTTGGTAGAAGGGTAGACAATTCAGGAGGACTGCAGAGATGTTGTGAGGTTATGGAGGGAGAAAATTAGAAGGGCCAAAGACCAACCAGAACTTAATCTGGCTACTGCTATTAAAGACAATTAAAAATGTTTCTAATAAATACATTAACAACAAAAGGACAGCTAAGGAGAATCTCCAAGCTTTATTGGATGGGGGGGGGGGAACATAGTGACCAAGGATGAGGAAAAGGCTGAGGTACTTAATGCTGTCTTTGCCTCAATCTTTAATAGTAAGACCAGTTGTTCTCTGGGTACCCAGCCCCCTGAGCTGGAAGACATGGACAGGGAGCAGAATGAAGCCCCCATAATCCAAGAAGAAATGGTGAGTGACCTGCTACAGCACAAAGACACACACAAGTCTATGGGGCTGGATGGGATCCACCCAAGGGTACTGAGGGAGCTGGCAGAAGTGCTCGCCAAGCCACTTTCCAACATTTATCAGCAGTCCTGGCTAACTGGGGAGGTCCCAGCTGACCGGAGGTTAACAAATGTGATGCCCAAGCACAAGAAGGGACTGAAGGGACAGTCAGGGAACTACAGGCCTGTCTGTCTGACGTTGGTGCTGGAGAAAGCTAAGGAGCAGATCCTCTTGACAGCAATCACATGGCACATACAGAACAACCAGGCAACAAGGCCCAGTGAACATGGCCTGTGAAAGGCAGATCCTGCTTGACAAATCAAATCTTCTATGACAAGGTGACCTGCTTGGTGGATGAGGGAAAGGTTGTAGATACTTGTTTGCTCAGACTTTAGTGAAGCCTTTGACACTGTTTTCCACAGCAACCTCCTGGACAAACTGGCTTGCTCATGGCTTGGACAGGTGTACTCTCTTCACTGGGTAAAAAACTGCTTGGATGGCCAGGCCCAAAGAGTGGTGGTGAGTGGAGTTAAATCCAGGTGGTGGCTAGTCAGAAGCAGTGTTCCACAGGGCTCAATACTAGGGGCAGTTCTGTTTAATATGTTTATCAATGATCTGGATGGCGGGATTGAGTGCACCCTCAGTAAGTTGGCAGACGACACCAAGTTGGGCAGGATTGTTGACCTACTTGAGGGTAGAAAATCTCTACAGGTGGATCTGGACAGGCTGGATTGATGGACCAATGGTATGAAGTGCAACAAGGTCCCCTCCCTACAATGCTACAGGCCTGGG
>VZSF01003944.1:0-52413 GCA_013398295.1 Chionis minor | reverse complement strand
GACCAAGGATGAGGAAAAGGCTGAGGTACTTAATGCTGTCTTTGCCTCAATCTTTAATAGTAAGACCAGTTGTTCTCTGGGTACCCAGCCCCCTGAGCTGGAAGACATGGACAGGGAGCAGAATGAAGCCCCCATAATCCAAGAAGAAATGGTGAGTGACCTGCTACAGCACAAAGACACACACAAGTCTATGGGGCTGGATGGGATCCACCCAAGGGTACTGAGGGAGCTGGCAGAAGTGCTCGCCAAGCCACTTTCCAACATTTATCAGCAGTCCTGGCTAACTGGGGAGGTCCCAGCTGACCGGAGGTTAACAAATGTGATGCCCAAGCACAAGAAGGGACTGAAGGGACAGTCAGGGAACTACAGGCCTGTCTGTCTGACGTTGGTGCTGGAGAAAGCTAAGGAGCAGATCCTCTTGACAGCAATCACATGGCACATACAGAACAACCAGGCAACAAGGCCCAGTGAACATGGCCTGTGAAAGGCAGATCCTGCTTGACAAATCAAATCTTCTATGACAAGGTGACCTGCTTGGTGGATGAGGGAAAGGTTGTAGATACTTGTTTGCTCAGACTTTAGTGAAGCCTTTGACACTGTTTTCCACAGCAACCTCCTGGACAAACTGGCTTGCTCATGGCTTGGACAGGTGTACTCTCTTCACTGGGTAAAAAACTGCTTGGATGGCCAGGCCCAAAGAGTGGTGGTGAGTGGAGTTAAATCCAGGTGGTGGCTAGTCAGAAGCAGTGTTCCACAGGGCTCAATACTAGGGGCAGTTCTGTTTAATATGTTTATCAATGATCTGGATGGCGGGATTGAGTGCACCCTCAGTAAGTTGGCAGACGACACCAAGTTGGGCAGGATTGTTGACCTACTTGAGGGTAGAAAATCTCTACAGGTGGATCTGGACAGGCTGGATTGATGGACCAATGGTATGAAGTGCAACAAGGTCCCCTCCCTACAATGCTACAGGCCTGGGGCAGAGTGGCTGGAAAGCTGCCCGGTGGAAAAAGACCTGGGGGTGTTGGTGGAGACCCAGCTGTCTCCAGATGAGCCAACAGTGTGCCCATGTGGCCAAGACCAATAGCATCCTGGCTTGTATCAGGAGCAGTGTGGCCAGCAGGACTAAGGAAGTGGTCATCCCCCTGTGCTGGGCACTGCTGAGGCTGCACCTCACGTACTGTGTTCAGTTTTGGGCCCCTCACTACAAGAAAGACACTGATGTTCTGGAGCGTGTTCAGAGAAGGGCAACGAGGCTGGGTCTGAAGCATAAGTCTTATGAGGAGCGGATGAGGGAACTGGAATTGTTTGGCCTGGAGAAAAGGAGGCTGAGGAGAGACCTTATCGCTCTCTGTAACTACCTAAGAGGAGGTTGTAGCGAAGTGGGGTCAGTCTCTCTTCCCAAGCAACAAATGATAGGTCAAGAGGAGATGGTCTCAAGTTGCACCAGTGGAGGTTTAGATTGGATATTAGGAAAAAATTCTTCACCAAAAGGGTTTTCAAGCACTGGAGCAGGCTGCCCAGGGAAGTGCTTGAGTCACCATCCCTGGAAGTATTTAAAATATGTGGTGCTTAGGGACATGGTTTAGTGGTGGACTTGGCAGTGCTAGATTAACAGTTGGGCTTGATGACCTTAAAGATCTTTCCCACCCTAATAGATTCTACAATTCTATGAATTTTCCCCTTCCTCAAAGTTGTTAATTTGAAGAGATATGATCACATATTCTATATTAATGGACATATACTCCAAGAAATGCATCTGGAATATTAAGCAATAATGAAAGAGATGTGAGCACCAGAACTTAGCCTTTATAGTCTAATCCATGCCTTGCAGGAAAGAACTGCAGTTAACACAAGATTTAATCTCTAAACAACGTATTGCTCATGAAGGCTGTTAACTGATTGCTGTGGTAAGTGGATCCATTTGTTAGCTTCTGCAGCAGAGGCTGAGCAAGCTTTCCATACTGTGCTTTACCAGTGTGTTTATCACACTCCAGAAGTGAGGACACCCAGTAGAATAGAAGGGAAGTTCAATTTCCATGGCAGCATCAGTTTTGGCCCCTTTGTTTTAGTGTGCCGATAAGTGTAAAATTTGTGAGGTTTTGATGCCAGAATTGAAACTTACTAAATTCCTTAACATCCCTGTAAAAGAACAGAACATTTTTTTAAACAGAATATTTTTTTAAATATCTGTTGAGATGAGCAAATTTTCCTTAGAGAAGGACAAGTGTAGACACCAAAATTAGTGAAATATCTCATATTCTTAAATTTCAAAGTGATTGTTTAGATTTTGGGGCCAGAACTGAACTTCAAGTCATTCTAATCTGATATCATATGTAATTCAGACTGTAGAATTTTTTTATCATTCTTGTATGAAGTTCAGGAACTTCTAAGTGCAAAGCTTGTAACCCTACAATTTCAAAATCCATATAAAATATGGATTTCTTTGAGTTCTCTACAAGATTGATGTGTAAATTTTAGTTCTCCTGTAGTCTATATAGTTTTCATGCCTATCCTTACTCAGATGGCAATCTACAATATCACCTTCCATCAAGACAAGTAGTCTTGAGTTGCAAGACAGAGAATTTATCTCTTCACTCTTGTTCTCATGGCTAATCATACTCACAGTTAAAAGGTATTTTCCTCATTTGAATATGACTTTGAGTCATTAGTTTTGTTATGCTTTTCTCAACTAGATTAACAAGTCCTTTAGAACAGAAAAATATTCACATGGCGAAGAAGACCTGCTCCATCTCTTCAAGGCCTAAGAGCTAAATGAATATAGCTTCAAAAATCTATCTTTACAACAAGGCATTTTTTGTAGCCCTTTAATTCTTGGTTCTTTTCTTCTTATGCTCCATTACTTTCTAAATATGAGTCTTATAACTGAATTTCTTTATTCCATTTATGTCCCATTAATGTTTTTAAAAAAGGTAAAAAAAGCTTTCCGCTCTTTATTACCGTTCCGTTAATAATTCAGAATATCTTATATCCTTGGATGCTCTGTGTTCTTACTGTGCCATATCCACATTACAAAACAGTATTGTATCCTCCTCTATGAATTATATCTGAATTATTTTTTTAAATTTACTTTTACATCAGTAGTTCGGAATTTAAAATACTGTCAAAATTAATGTTAGCACTTCATGAAGCCTTAGAAAGATCCAGTTTATTAATTCTGACTGAACATTACTTTTTATTGTCTGCCAATTAGTCAATTCTTAATCCCTTTTTCAAGGGATTGTGAAAATTACATGCTAATTTTTTAAGTCTGTGCAATGTTAAATCACGCCTTTGTAACATCTAAGTATATTACCTCTGCAGTTACCTTTGTCAGTCAAACTTGTAATCACATCAAAAAATGAAATGTTTTGTTTGATAAGACCTGCTCTCCAAAACATGGTATTGCTTGCATTTATAGTCCTCTTAATTTAATTATGTATTGATTGAAACACATGTCAGCTTTCCATTCTTTTGCTCAAGGATGATAACATGGTGATCAGTCTATCCTTTACCTGGGTCATCCTGCTGTCTCCATTGGTACACTCTTTATTCTTATCTTCAGAAATAACACCTCTATTCCACTACTGATTAAAAATAAATAAATGTACTGATTAAAAATAAATAGCAGGAAGCTGGAAAGAGCCCCAGCCAAATCTTTAAGACTCTTGGGTTTGTTCAGGTTATCCAGACCTGCTAATTTAAGAGGGTCTTTAGAAAGAAAGAAACAAATGTGAAGAGTGCAATTCAGATTACTGGTTTCCTTTGCTTAAACAATGTGATATCAGGGACTTTGGTCAGGTTCCCTTCTTTCAAAGAAAACATCAGGTTTATGAACAAAACATGATCACAGGATCTCTGCTACTGTGAGCATGGGAGGCATTTCCAATGTTCAGAGCTTCTAGCCATGTGTTTCCAGCTGGTCTCAGCTCTCCCTCTTGCTTTCCTGCAAAGGACACACTACAAATGCTTCTCCAGAGTATGTGTTTTCTATTTGTATTGCATAGAAATGCACATACAATGTCCATGCAATGTTTGAAACTCTGTTATTAACATGAATTATTTTCTCTAGATAGTTATTGCTCAGATCATCCTGTATCCAATGCTTTGGATGAGGTTTCCAATGTTCTGGCCAACTGACTCCGTAAGGTAGAAAAACTTCCTCTTCCAGGCTGGCTGTATGGAAAGTAATACCTCTTCCCAGCAGCTCCTAGCCTGTCATCACTGAGAGAGAGAAAGAGAATGGGAGACAGTGAGAGACTGAGTGTAGTTGGTTCAATCTGAAAGAGTTTAGGAGGTTCCCTTGCTTTCCTTACAGACTGCCTACTCCAATCGTATCTCCCTAATACTCTTAATATCCCCAATATATTCAGACTCTTCCCCCATTTTACCACTACAATCATCACCACAGTAAAAAAACCTACTGGTAGTAGAGGAACTGTTATGTCCTGAAGGCAGTGAAGCGTATCTGAGGGAGAAGGACTCAAATGTCAACAGGAGCAACAAAGTTACCTATAAGTATCATACCTGATACGTTAAAAGAAGTGGGTGTATAAATCAGTATGCACTGATGGATGCAACTATCTATCCTACATTAGAAATGTATCTATTCATCACTTTTTCTTCTATACGTCACTATAAGGAATGCTATCCCATCAGGGAATGATAATATATCATTTTTCCGTCTGAAGAGTTTGTAGCAGATCACTTCTCACTCAGCTTGCGCAAAAAGATAGTTAAAGTTATGAGCAAAAACCCCAAAACTGGTAGTGTAAATGCAGTGAGTAGGCAAAAGAAGTGCCCTAAACCAGTGGAAATGGAACATGGCGAGTTTTGATCGCATACTGGTAGTGCTGAACTACCTAAAACATTTTAAACCTATCAAGAAAAAACTTCCAGAAATTTCCTTCTGAAACTAATAGGGAAAAAAAAAAACCCAAAACATAGGACATAAAATTAATTCCAGAAAATTAGTTGTTTGAAGATTCGTTGGAAATAGATATGTCAGTATTTTTCTAGCTACAGTTCTATGGAGCTGTTACAATACTGTAGATTTTTAACTTTGAAAATCAGTTAAGGCTATTGTAATTTCTGCTTAGTGTTTGTACCCATGATAGCGCCACTTGGTGGTGCTCATCCATTTAACAATTGCATTACAAATGGTACTAGCACTTCGGAAAAAACCCAGCATTCAAAACATGCAGTCCTTCTGGGAAAAGGCGTATTTTAACCCTAAGAGAACCCATATGTTTTAAGTTTCACCAGTGCATTAATCGTCCATTTCTACATCACATTAAAAAATATTCATGTCTGTTTTTAAAAAACAGTTGTGTTAAATCTTAAGTTTACTAAGTACTTTCCCCCAAACCATTGATTACCCTCCAAATCTTAAGTTATTCTAGAAATCAGCTCATGTATCATCTAGCTGAGAAAAATACTAAAATTAAAATGGGCTCCAGGCATACTGCTTAGTTTTCTATCTTAATGAAATAAGAAACTGTGAGCTGCTGAAATTAATTCTTCCATGAGGATTATTGTGTGGTTCACAGCTCTGAATACAAATAGATGTGTGATCAATAAGCTTTTACCATTTATAGCTCTTAAAATCTATATCCAAATCTCAGAAATCAGAGTGTAATAACACAGAATAAAACTGCTCAATAAGAAACATGCTGAGCTGGGGACAGTATCTGAAGAGCAGAGAAAGAAAGTCAGACCAAATTTCTGGTAATAAAGGATTAATAAAAATAAGATTTCTTTATCTCTGATAGGGAGGAATTACACTGGGCCACTTTCAGAGGCTTTCTGGTGAGTAAGGTGACTTTTGCCAATGTTTTACTTGCCTTTCAGAGTGACCTAGATTGGGAAGATGTGATCCTGCTCTCCAGCTAACAAAACTGTTCTACCACAGAAGCAACTGCTCCTGGCTTTCAGCTCCCATTAAATTCATAATGCAGAGGGAGACTCTGCCTCTTACAGATATTTGCTGTGTGTGAGGAGCTCACAGCTCCTGTTATATGGGAACACAGTAGAAACAGAATGCCATGAACATCCCCTTGGCCATAGTCCTTGTATTTTGGAACCACACCTTACAGGTCTCCTGTGCTCTGAGCAAAGAAAAATGTTAATTTACACATTGAGTGATAGTAAAAAAAAAGATGATACAAATAAAACTAGAACAGAACTAAAACAGAGCCTTAGAAAGTAAAGCATTAAATAAAGAAAGGAGCACTGCTTTATGTGCAATCTAGTGAAGCTGAGTAATTCATTGCCTCAAAAGTTTAAAGGAATGAGAAATGCAGGTGTATTTTAAAATGGACTGAATGAGTATCAATTGCTTTAGTGCATATCGATTTCTTTTGAGAGTTATGCAAGATGAGAAACCTAATAATATTTCATAGTTGAGGTGAAACAACTTATTAAATTGTAGAGAAAAATAAAAGAACATTTTTGTCCATGTTTTTTGGTGTGCAATTAACAAGGATACTTTTGACACCTTTATTTAATGCAGCAAGTACAGTTCTTATAATACAACACTCAGCCTCATTTATGGAATACTGTTACCATTTCCTGTGGAGCACCACAACTGCAGTTTGCTTCTCAGAGTTTATCTTGATGACATAGTTAATCTTTATTTCACTCTTAATTTGGGACCCATCCACACATAAGAATCCTAGAATGAAGTAGAGCTATTTTCTTGCCTTCATGAGTTCAGTGGGGAATGTACATACCAGCTCAATTTATCACAAGTCATGGTGGCTAAATGTTTTTTTTTTTTTTTTTTAACTTACTGCTATTCAGAAAGTTGTTAAACTGCATCACAATGAACTCAGGCATTTCCATGGGGTTTTGTGCCATGATCCTTCCCTTCCTCTGTGGGGATGATTTCCCACTGTGTCTTTATCTCCTGCTGGTTTTTTTAGAGGTGATTATTCTAACGCTTCTTGAAACGTTGGGAAAGGGCCAGCATTTTGAAAAAAACAGTTAAAACTACAAATAATCATATCACCAAAAGTAAACTCATGAGAAACTAGTTCCTTTCATACCTTAAACAACCAATTGTTTTCTGAATGAAATGCATTTTTGTCATGTTAACAGCATCTCTTTAAAGTTCTTTTTCTTTAGAGTATCCCTTTGATTTGAATTACAGGCTGCGTATCATATTACAGGGGCGATATTTCTGTTCTTTCTTATTAACCATTACCCAAATTATTTGTCAGATATTTAAAACAGTATGTATTTCCTCTAATCCTTGAATACAAGCTAAATATATTTATTTATTAACTGGTAGGCTGCATCCAATAATGAGGTAGCTCCATCTGCTTCAGGCTTGGGTAGACTTATGGTTGTCATCTGTGACAGCTCAATTCGGTGTGCAGATTGCTTTAGAATTTTGCAGCAATGCAGTTTTGTCATTCCATTTTCCTTAATAAGGTTGATAGAATTTGTAATTACTGATGGGCTCTGCCTGCTCTGTCTTCTTTGTAATATGCTGAGCTCATGTAAAATCTAAAAATAGAGAACCACAAAACCATGTTTATAAACATTCTTCCTCTACATAATGATTAGTATATTTGTTTTGATTTAAAATTTTTTATCTCTTTAAATCTGCAAGGACCATGCCTCTTCATTCAATTAATGTTTTGAAATGAGTGTCCTGTGAATGTGTGAGGAATGCCTTTTAACCCAACAGAAATAAAGATGCTGTAATTAGACTAACAGGGGAAAACCCAGAAATGTGAATGAAACTCCTTCATTTTCTAAAATACAAAGTTCAGGCACGTTGTATCCTGTAGATCCCCACTGTTTGTGAATTGACAAGCTACATCTCTTGTTGAAGAGACATCTTCAAAGGCAGCTGTAAATTTCTTATCTTCAGGTGGAGAAGCAGCATAAAACCAATTCTAGAACAAGAGGAAAATATGTTAGATATAGAAATGAGGTCACTGAGCTGGTTCCAGCATGACTTTACATCTCAGCAATGTAGCCACAGAAGATTAAGCACCAAATCACACCGCATAATTCTTTACCAGTGTCACCTTATCATTCTATTAATTCACATATAAGAGATAATTTTAAATTAATTTCTTTTTCAGCTTTTGTGCAAATGCCAGAGAAAATAAAAGATGACCTTGAAACTCATTGAAACTCATGGTTGGAGACTCAGGCCAAGTTGGAAAAAGCGTTTTCTCAGTACTTTTCACATGTGTCCTAATACACTGGGATTTATAGATGATTTTCTGAAAAAATAGTTGTCAGGGGTTTATGTTATTCATGGGTTTTATATACACCTAATCACTGGACAGAACAGTTAAGGAACTCCACAGGAACTCTAAATAAACAAGAGAATATTTTATATATTTGGCTTCTTTTCAGAATTCCTCCAAAACTGAAGAATTCTTTATTTTTTTTTCAGGGGTAATCTAAAGGACCTCTTTTCAGAATGCTTACAGCTCTTTTTCTATTAAATCTGACATTTGTTTCCCATATGAAGTTTAACAGTTTAGCTGTGTGTATTTTCTTATTCCTTTAAGGTTATGTGCAAAGACACATTTGATCATATGAAACCATACTGTATAAGAAAATATAAACTCTCTGATACTGTTAACTTCTTCATGAAATACCCATGGTAAAAAATTTTATCAATACAAATTTTCAAACTCAGTCACAGCACTTACCCCTAACCTGACTTGGATTTCAAGAAAATTTCTTCCAAAAATGAAAAATATTTTTTTTAAACATTCTTTAAAATATTCACACAGCCTACCTGTTTTTCCTGTCTTTATGCTTCCGTTTCTTCTAGTAGCACTAACACTCCTCATAATTTCTAATGCGCTTATCCTGCTAGATATCCCCATCAATCTGTAGAGTCCACTGAACTGCAATAGCTTCCTCCTTGCAAAGCTAAGTCCTGTAGCCCTATTTGTATCTCCTTTTTCTTTTTCTCTCATATTGTTCATAATCAGAATGTCATTAATTCAGCTTTCTTTAAAGCTTATCATGTGATTTTTTGTCACGTGAATTTTTCTACAGTGAGACAAAGAGCAGCCTTTGTCTTTGCAGCCTCAGGTGTTTTGTGGCTGAAGAAGAAGCTATTGTGGTAACTCCTCATGGTGGCTTTTCTGCAGGCAGGTTTCCAGGAAGTGATATTCTCTGAGACAAAGCTAAATGCAGTTGACGTTACATCACAGCTGAGAAAGTCGTGGGGGAGGTCTGGCCTGACTGAGGGTTTATTTTGGCTGAAGAATGAGCTCTGTGGAAAGCTGAGCTCTAATTACTGACAATCTATTGACCTGTGACTGTGTGATGGATGTGAAGCACATAGGTGTCTACGTTTTGCATATCAGAAGAAAAACATCCAAAACAATAGTGATGCCTCTTATGTCATGTTCTAACAAGTAGTGTTTGTCCATTCCTTCTGTTTCTCATCATTTTTCTCCTCTGCTTGTGAGTATTTGTCAAGGAGTACAAAGACCCGTAAACTACTGAGGCCAGGATTCTCAGAGGACTAAAGGCACTGCTCTGAATTCACAGGGGCAGGAGTAGCCAGAGCTGGCCTGCTAACATGACAAAAAAGTTTCTTGGTTTAGTGCATGATGTCCTTTGTATTTGCAACTTTCTTTTATTGCAAAGATGTGTTTAATTCTTACTCATCACCAAAAGGCAACATGGCAACTATATTTAATCTTCAGCACTGACAGGTAGAAATACATAAAACAGAAATGTCTTACATCAAAGCATAGAATAATCAAGGTAAAAAACTGAACATGCTAAATGAGAAGTCAGCCTAAGTTTAATTGATTAAGCTCTTAGTTTAGTGTCATCATCACATTTGTTTTTGTAAGTCTTTATACTTGAGGACCTTATCTGAAAGAGGACATTACATTATTTTTTCCTAAATTAAATGAGATAATATAAATTAGATCTGTCTGAAAAATGTTTATTAATTATTTATTAATGTTTTGTGAGCATTTCTTTTAGATTTTTCAGCGAAGAATCAAAACAAATGTGAATGTTAGGTCTAACAAAATAGTGAAGAATACGGCTTCAGATCACTGCTGTTGAAAAGAGCCATGGAATTCGGGCTTTTCTTTGCAGGTATGATTTTTAAATGAATATTGTCCTTAGATAGACACTAAATAGACAGATATGACAAAAGAACACCTGCTTTCTCCTCTCTGGCAAATGCAGCTATAGAGTTAGTGTCATATTCTCACCATAGCAATACACCTGCTATCTGTTAATAGGGGAGGATGCCTATAGCTGATAGAGCAGGTGAGACAGACTTATTTGCTGCTTTCTCTTTCTATTAAGACTAGCAGATAAGGTGACAATTAGTGTCATTTAAGTTTTGCTTTCTATTGGTACAGACATTTTAGGACAGTGCATTTAAAATAGTAATTTATACCACATTTTGAAGATACATTTACACGTGGCATACTTATATTAGGCCAGGTGTATCCACTGAAGGGTGAAGAGTGTCAATAAGAAGAAAATAAAATGTTCATTTACTTCTGTATCTATGTACACCTACAGTTATTTTTGTAGCTCCTTAGGCATGTCATAACATAAATTTCCCCCTCTTTTTTGAAAAGAATTAAAAGATGTTCTTATATAAACATATAGCATTTAAATTAAGAGAAGGGCACTAAGTGACAAAGGCAATAACTGTCAATGCCAATGATGCAAAGTACACTGCCATGCACTGAGTACTTCGTTATTACAAAGTTGTGCCAAAAAGTCTCAGCCATTGTTGAAGCTGAAGACAACATAGAGTTGCCCTCTGAGAAGCTGTACTGATTTTGGCTGCAGTAGAGTTAATTTTCTTCATAGTATCTAGTACGGTGCTGTGTTTTGGATTTGTGACCAAACCAGTGTTGACAGCATAGTGAGGCTTTGGCTATGGCTGAGGAGTGCGGTCACAGTCTTTTCTGTTTCTCATGCTCCCCAGACAGACAGTAGATTGAGGGATGTGCATGAGGCTGGGAGGGGACACAACCAGGCAGGTGACCAGAACTAACCAAAAAGATACCACATGCCATAAAGAAGAAGGAAAGGGGGATATTCAGATTTACGGTGTTTGTCTTCCCAAGTTCCCGTTACGTGTGATGGAGCTCTGCTTTCCTGGGGATGGCTCTAAACAGCTTCCTGCCCATGGGAAGTAGTCAACGGAGTCTTTGTTTTGCTTTACTTGCACGTGCAACTTTTGCTTTACCTATTAAACTGTCTTTATATGGACCCACAAGTTTTCCAACTTTACCATACTGGTTCTCTCCCCCATTCCACTTGGAGAGAGTGAGCGAGGAGCTGTGTAGGGCAGAGCTACCTACTGGGATTAAACCACAACTAAAGTTTATATACAAAGTCTTTGTCCACCATGTCAATCCACAAAGGTGGATTTTCAGGCCTGTATGAAGCCTGTTGGATAGATTCTTTCCGTATGTTTGGATGGCACCATGATCAGAGTGATGGAAGAAAGAAGTGCAGTATAATATATTCCCTCTGCATAAACAAAAGATGTCATTATATCATGCTGTCATTCTATCAAGTTAGCACTTCAGAAGTACAGCATCACCTTTTTTAAAAGTGTGCTTTAAATGCTAATATGAAACTATTGTGAAAGCTGTGCAACTTCTGCACCTTGAGACTACTTTTGCCTATGCATTGTACCAGAAGAGTTTACCCCACCAGACTGTTCTTTTTTCTTAACAGCTTATGATGTTTTAATCTCCACTTCTCTCAAATCTCTCAAATTAGGAAAGCATGCTGGGGTTTTCAAGCCAAGTCTCCACTCAAACTAACCAGTCTTTGAATCTTATTATGTACAACAGAGAATATTGAATTCACTCCTGTCAGTAAGACTTTATTTTATTGTATGAGGCTGAACCAGATTATATCATTGACAGCTGCATAATATAAACGGAGAGGAGTTGCTGTGTATAGTGGGAAACGCTAGAAGCAGAATTAGAAATTTCTTTGCTTTATCTTGATCACTGAAGCTCTGTCAATTTATGTTATTTAGTAGTGAGATGATTTGTTAAAATTAATTAATTAATATTCACAAGAATTCCAATTATACTTAGCTTAAAGAAAGAATAAGAAAGCTAAGTATCTTGCAGAGATTCCTTTGGAAACTGTGACACTGGAAACTGTTTTGTTTTTCTATTATCTTATTCACCTGTTCGTATCCTGCATATCCTCAAAGGATGAATTTCCATCCTGGCCCATGAGTCTTTCTTGGTCAACAACTGAATTATCCTTTACCAAGCAAATGATCTTCCTGCTGGACTCAAAACTGCTGGAGAGATTTTCTGTTCTTTCATCCATCTATGAATATTTATTACTCTACTAGGTGAGTCTAATAAGAGTCTGATTTAAAACCATTGAACTCAAAAGGAGTCTTTCAGATTATTTTAATGGGATTTGATGCTGACCCTAAGACTTTATGTCAGTAGATGTTACTGAGAGCTGTAAGTATTCTGAAGAGATGAGAAATGAACAAAAAGGAGCAGAGCCTGGTTTGCATGTATAAAGAAACTGGTTGTTTCAGGTTACGCTAAGACATTTTTATTTAGCTGCTACATCAACTGTTTGACAAATGAAGCCGACTTTAGTGTCTTACTCATGGGGTGTCAGAAGTCTGCTTATTTTTGTATTTTTTACTAGCCTACATTCTGTTTGATACCCATAAGAAAAACAAAATTGTGCTGTGCTGCAAACATCAGGGAGATATTTGTAGCAGCTGCCTAAATTGTGGTTTGAAGGCTGTTCCCCAAAATAATGGAAGAAAATACCTTCAAAGGTTTATAAAAATAAAAATCTAGAAAAGTACCTCTTGAAGTAAGGTATGCATGTATTTTATATATGTGTGTGTGCATATGTATATATATCATATTTTAGCTGAAAGACACTGAAAGTTTATTATTCACATATGAATACATATTATCTATCTCTACATATATGCGTTTAAGTGAGAATATTAAATATTTTGCAATAATTTTAGTGGAAACTGCTTTACATGTCTATATATGCATCTAAAGAGTTACAGTCAACAGCCTAATGCCCAGATGGAAACCAGTAATGAGTAGTGTCCCTCAAGGCTCCATACTGGGAATAATACTATATCATATGTTCATCAACATAGATAGTGAGAATGAGTGCACGCTTAGCAAGTTTGCAGATGACACCAAGCGGAGTGGTGCAGTTGATACGCTTGACAGAAGGGATACCACGAAGAGGGAACTTGACGGGCCTGAGGAGTGGGCCTCATGAAGTTCAACAAGACCAAGTGCAAGATCCTGCACTGTCGCAGCAGTCCCCAAAATCAGTACAGACATGCCGATGAACTGACTGAGCAGCCCTGCACAGATGAACTTGGTGATATTGGTAGATGAGAAACTGGATATGAGCTGTTAATGTGCCCTTGGAGCCCAGAAAGCCAGTGGTATCCTGGGCTGCAGAAAGACAAGTGGAGGAAGCAAGTTAAGCAAGCTGATTCTCCCACTCTGCTCTTGTGAGACACCACCTGGAGTACTGAATCCAGCTCTGAAACCCTCAGAACAAGAAAGACATGGGCCTGTTAGAGCACATACAGAGTAGGACCACGAAAACGTTCAGAGAGCTGAAACACCTCTCCTATGAAGAAAGGCTGAGAGAATTGAGGTCGTTTAGCCTGGGGAAGAAAAGTCTCTGCAGAGACCTTGTTGTGGACTGTCAATACGTAAAGAGGGCTTATAAGAAAGACAGAGAAAGACTTTTTACCAAGGCCTGAAGTGACAGGACAAGGGTCAATGCTTTTAAACTGAAAGAGGGTAGATTTAGATTGGACATAAGGAAGAAATTTTTTAAGATAAGGATGGTGAGATACTGGAACAGATTGCTGAGAGAAATTGTGGATGCCCCATTAGTGGAAGTGTTCAAGGCCAGGTTGGACTGGACTTAGAGCAACCTTGTCTAGTGAAAGACGGCCCTGCCCATGGCAGGAGCGTTGCACTAGGTGATCTCTGAAGGTCCCTTCCAAGCCAAACCATTCTATAATTCTTTGTTTCTCTCATTCTATGACTCAGTCTATGATATATCTCATACATAAACGATAAATTTCAGTAGATTGTCAGACCCTTTCTAAATTTTCACATTCTTTGAGATTTGTCCTTCTCTTCCTGTGAATGCAACTAATTCTGAAGTAAGGGACAGAATAGTGATTGTCATAGTGACAGGTGGAAAGTGGATGCACCCAGATGTACATCTGTGTGAAACTGTGGTAAACACTTCTTACCTCCTACTTTCTGAGCAGATAGTGTAATTTCTACCCTGGCAAGGTTGTATGTTATATTTGTTATGAAATAAATATTGCAAACAGTATGGACACAAGGTGATTTATTACTGAGCTGATTTCTCAGTACCCACTGCATCTCAGCTAGCACTGGCATGCAGTTCTAGCTCTGTCCCTCTCTGCTGTAAACCTGCTAGCTTTTGACATAACAGGAAGGAATATAATGGCAAAATACATTGCAATACAATTGCTGAACAACTATTAGTTTTTCCTGGTGAATGCTAAAGTGTTCGGTTTGTGTTTTGAAGAAGGCAGATTTTAATTTCTGTTGCCGTTTGATGTGAAGAATGAGACCATGAACCTTAGCCTTACAATGCAAAAACTTAGCTGAAAAGGAAGCAGGAAGAGGGAAAAGCTTGTGGGTTGAGCTAAGGTCAAGGAGATCACTTACCAGTTACTATCACAGGCAAAACAGATGCAAGTGGGGATAATAATTTAATTTATTGCCAATTAATAACAGAGTAGGAAAATGAGGAACAAGAACACATCTAAAAACACCTTGCCCTGACCCTGCATTTCTTTCCTGGCTCATTTTCACTCATCTTCTCTACCGCCTCCCCCCAGCAGCACAGTTGCGGTCAGTTCACAATGTGTTGTCTCTGCTGCTCCTACCTCCTCAGGCTCTTCCTCTTCTCCAATGTGGGGTCCTTAATGAAATTCTCCAGGATGGGACCTTTCCATGGGATGCAGTCCTTTTGGTATGGACTGTTCCAGCTTGGGTCCCTCACAGGGCCACGGGTCCTACCAGAAAACCTGCTCCAGCATGGGCTCCTCTTCATGGGCCTCTGGTCCTGCCAGGAGCCTGCTCCAGTGTGGGCTGAGAGGTCACAGTTTACCTCAGGGTGTTTCTGCCTGCTCTGGCGTGGGGTCCTCCATGGGCTGCAATATGGATATCTGCTCCACCGTGATCCTCCATCAGCTGCAGAGGGACAACGTGCACCACCATGGTCTTCTCCACAGGCTGCAGGGGAATCTCTGCTCCAGCTCCTGGAACACCTTGTCCCCCTCCTTCTTCACCGACCTTGGTGTTTGTAGGGTTGTTTCTCTCATGTTTTTTCATTCCTCCCTTGTAGCAGCTGGCCTTGTTTCTTATCCCAGTGTGGTGCACAGCATGTATCTGAACGATGTATTTCCTCTAATTTAGGTATCATCTTTGACATAAGACATACCTCATTGGATCACGCACTTAAAATCTAACAGGTGTTATATTCTTTTTCTTTTCTTCAAGCAAGAGGAAAGTTGCTGATTTACTACCCCTAGACCTGAGCTCCTCTCCATCATTTCCATTTTACTGGAAAGGTAGTGAAGCCATAGTTTCTATGAACGAGTATTACTGTTCAAAACATGGTTTAACCTAAAAAAATTAAGTACATTCTTCAGATTCATCAGAATGATTTCAAACTCCTAATAATATTATGTCAACTGGCCTTAAATTCTACACTTAGAAATGTGAAGTTTTGCGGGATGTAACAAATCATATTTCTAAGCTTTTCTGTTCATATAATTGCATATAGAATGCTCAAAGTTCATGTAAGGGGACTAACAATGTTTTCTGTATCAAAATAAATTAGAGTATTAACTAGAGATTGGTTTTCAATTTTTTAATTGTATATGTGTATGTATGTGTATGTTCGTATTCAGAATGTGATCCTTTGTCATAAAAAAGAACAGTATTTTGCTTGGTACTGCTATTATTGCCCTGCAATTTTAAATCTTTGGAAAGGTACCAATTTTTGTTCTATTTCTAGGCCTTTAAGAGTCCACTATCCTTAATTAAATATTCTGATGTCTCTTGTTAACTGCATAAGGACAGTGACATTGCCTTTAGCTCTTGTTAAGTTTCTTGGTGTTTTTTAAAAGTGAGCATATTTGATGTACATTTACTTTATGGTTCAGTTTCATTACTACAAAAAATGAATGTGTACTTGAGTCATTATTGGAGTTACTCTATATGCTGTTTTCCCTCCTGCATCTGATTCTTTCAATTCACTGAGAGAAGATGAATATACTATTGAATAACACTGCAAGTCAGTTTGTGTACAGTTAAAAGTGTGTAATTTCTGACCAGATTTCCCTCCTTCATCAAAGGTGTACGTTAGGACTTTAACGACGCATGAAGATGCACCCCAGTTGTAAATGCACAAGCCTTCATAATAGTTTAGGGAACAAATAATAAGTATTTTGGAAATGTGTGTGCATCTCACACAGGCAATTTGGTTCTCCTCCTCCTTCCTGTTTTGAAGTCAATAGCCTGTGTTATATCAGCCATCTGCAGCTCCATAGACAGGTGCAGGGTCAGCATCACAGCTCCAAGCCTGGAGTTCAGCTGAAAAAATTGCTAAGCAACTGAGAAGAATTTCCAGCATCATTAAAAAAAAAAAAACAAAAAACCAAAAAAACCACTCCAGCATTCATTTCTTAAAATGGATGTTTTTATTTGTTTTTTTATACATTTTTCTGGGCATGGCTTGTGCAGAGATAACAGCATATGGACTTGCTTGCAACTTTAAACTGTGTAGGATTAATGAGAAATATATAAGGCTAACTATAAAGTGCAGGGACAGAAGTCCAGTTAGTTTGTTGAGGACTTGGCATGCCTTGGAGGTAACAGACTATTCTACAGTATTGATTGCCTTTGAAACACGATGCTACTTTCTAATAGCTACAGATACCAACCAAAATGCTGAGTTGGTGTGATGTGCTAAACAAGTACAGAGCAAGGGATCAGGCCAGTGAACTCCCCAAACCTTACAGAGTGTTGCATCTGCTCAAATTTCAGTTCTTTTTTTCCCTCCTTTCTATCGCTTGAGAGAGCTGAACCATTCCTACAAACTCTTCCCCTCTCTGCATAGTCTCCTCCCTTTAATTCTGACCTGTTAATGGATTTTTACACAAAGAGAGTTAGAATAACACCATTCTCTGTATAAATAATTATACGCTTAACAAGTGCACCTTGGCAGAAATAAATTCTTTTCCTGGACCTATCATCACAGAAGCATGTGGTTCAATGAAGTATACAACTGGACATTTTATATGCATTGAAAAGCACTGCCATAAAGTCCATTTGTGCCAAGTGTCACAGATGGAGTGATGCACTTCACTTGTAAGAGAGAAGCAGCAATATATTTATTGATATAAAACAACCATTTAGGAAAGTTTGATAGTAAATGAGATAGTGATTTACCGAGATTCAATGGCAAGGCACAGTTGGTTATTTAGTGCATGGAGGACAGGGTCAGACAAAACTGTCAGGAAGACCCTGCCATTGAATTGAGGTTCAGAAAGGACCCCCTTGCTTTCTTAACTCCTTCTCAGAGAGGAGTCTAGGTGTGGCTGGATCCAATCCTAATCCCAGATTTGGTCAACGGTTTATGTCTAAAGGATTATATATGCAAAATCAATCTTTTGATTGATTGGCTAAGAGTTCAAAGTTTAGCATGTGATTAATCCCTTACCAAGAATCTATTGCTTTGAGGAGTCTTTGAATCTCAAGAAGTAACCTAGAGAGGTACCCCTACTCAAGGGGAGATCCTGGCGTTCAGCCTGCTGCTGTGAAAAAGGGCTGGGAAGGGCTCTTGGGCTGCTCATTATTTATGGGCGTAGGATGATTTACTTATAGTCATATTTGCGTAGCAACCACAGTGCCAGTATTGTGGTTAGGTGGGCACATTGCTCAAGTTAGCCCTTGGCCATTATATTGTTATCTGTCTCCCTGAAACCACTTTTGAGCTGGATGCAGCCATCATGACTAGATACACCAATTATGACCACGAAGGGCGGTTGTCACCTGGGCAGGGTTATGGAAGATAAAGATCTTCCTGGGGGCAAGGGGGAGTGCATAGTCACAACAGGCAAATAATATTTGTCATCCAAGATCCTCTTCTGAAAGCATAGGTATTGGATGAAATTATGGTAGTAAAGACTTTTTTTCCCCTTTTTACACACAGTGTTTTCAGGATCACTCAGGCTAAACCAACTTCATCAGTGAAATTTTCATATGTAAAATACATTCTAGTTGATATTATTTATATATATGACAGTGAAAACTTTTGGTATTATTGCCTAGAGATCTCCAGAATAACTTTTCTTTGGTCTTAATGTCACATCAGTGCTCTTGTGAGACTCTAAATTATCAGGTCTTTAGTACTATAACAATAGCTTTGATTATTTCATTTTTTTAGTAGCACTAGCTCAAATATGGATGATATTACTAATCAAGTTATTTGAACAAAGATCAACAACACTGAGGAACATGGCAATTTCTTCAGAATATCCTGATTTAAATGAAATGAAGATCCTAGTTTTTTCTTAGACTAAAGCCAAAAAGTCTTACTTTAAGAAGATCATTAAATTTGTGTATGCACGTAATTAAATCATAGATGGCATTTCAGGTTAGCAGTAAGAAAGGCCAGCCAAAACATGGATACCTTTTCAGTGCAAATGCTTGCTAGATGACACTGTCAGCAAAAAATGAAATGATCTTCTCTAATTGGGTTCCAAACTTCTCTTGACCTCAGAACGTGAACTGATTATATAAAATTCTAATACCACGCAGTGGGGTTTTTTTTTCAGTAAAGTAACTGTGTATGATCTTCCTACTGCTGATATATAAGCACAAGCATGATGTATGATTTCTTTTCAAATTTAAGGCATACAGTTAGTATATTTCTATTATTTCTCCATTCTCTCCCATGCACTACCTAATAAATTTGCATTGTCTGGTTTCCACTTGTATGCTGACATTTCAGAAGATTATCCATCCCTTCTGGGAATATATATCCCTAGTCATACACAAATTTTGATCTGCTTCTCCTTCTACCTACAACCAGCATCACTGTCATATTCTGAACACAACTTTCAAATTAAAATATCCTCTTAAAAAGACAATATAAAGGAATTTTGAGAAGCTGTACTGTTTAATAATTTATCTCTTATCAGCTAACAATCCTGGGATTGATATTTAAGGAACAGAGGTAAATAAAAGACGTAGATCTTCCTTCTTGCCTTCACTCTCATGTTCAGCTTATTTTTGGCTTATTCCCTTCCTCTGTGTCTTGGTGGTTGGCAGAATGGGTGTTTGTGCTCCACTGCTGAAACTGGCTTTTCTCTTTTAAGAGTCATGTGGCACAAGCAGGCTTTGTGGCTGAGGCTGAGAAAAAGCCTCTGATGCTGAGCAGTAAGTATTAAAAATGAAGAATCCGATCTGGCTGTCTTTTGACCTGCAGGGAAAAGGTACCTTCTTGACTCAATTCAGTGGGCAAATATGAGGTAAAACTTTTGTGAAGAGGGGGCATGAATACAGGTGTTGAGGCATACCGGCACATGTTAGGACACGGCCTGGGGTTTAGCTAACTAAACTCACCATGAGAATCTGCTGGACGTGGCATGAGAAATTGCTGGACATGGCAGATAACAGAGTGACACGTGTTGTGGGTTTCTTACAGCACAACCGCTGTATGAAATGGCCAGATTTCACAGATGGTTAAGAGGGAGTGAAGTGAGAGGCAGCCAAATCTCACAAATAACTGAGGGATCAATTGGGGATCTTTTGAAAAGTGAAACCTTGCAAGGGCAGAAGACCCTCAGCAACCATAATCTGTGAGATACCAAATTTGGGTACAGGTGTAAAAGAAGTGAGTCCAGTGGGGAAAAAGTAATTAGGGGTGGGCTGTTTATCTGGAATGAAACAAAGGCGAAGAAAGGGAGGGGTCAAGGTGGGTGGGGAAAAGAAGCATAGGAAATGGAGAGGATCTGGAACAGGAGAGGTTAATTGAGTGCAAGTAAACTGCTGGCTGTTATAATTCTCTGGTCAAGCTCTGTCTTTTTATTAAATTCTATTCCTAACTAGTTCTATATGAGTGCACACCGTTCTGAATATGAGTGTGTGAATCACTACTGACCTTCAACAGGGACTAGTCAGTAAGTAATATGAGAGATCTGAGTGCCAGCCACTAGGGAGTGAAACTCTGGGTCTGAGAAGCCCATAGCTCTAGGAGCTGGCTACTGATGGCAACCATATAATGTGTGGGAGAGTGTGGAGGTGAACCCCTAGCAGTCTTCAGGCTGGACTAGCATGTAGTAGAAGGACACCAGGTCTCAAGATCTGACCCAGTAACTGGGTGAGGGGCCTGAGATCTGGGCAAAGGCATTAGACAAACTTGGATTTCGTGATAATATGCAAGGGATCTATGAATGTAGGTGTGCCTGTAAATCCAGAGAGTGAGGGTATGTATATGGAACCACTAGTGAGCTTAAACCTTAGTCTGTGTATGCGTGCACATGTGTGTATACGTGTGTACCGGCAATGTGTACTCCACCTCAGCGGGTAGCCTCTGCATCCATGGGTCTTTGATGGCAGATTCCCTGAGGTCTGAGAGGGACTAAAATCATCTCTGCAGGGCCAGGAACAAGAATTCACCTGAGTCCCAACATCTACCAGGCCTGGCTACCTTTTATTATAAGTTTAACATGGGTTAATGTGTTAATCAGGATGAAAACTAAGTTCACCTCTAGTCTCTGCTTCACTCTTAAAAGAGCCTTCAGCACAAAAGCGCAAGATGAGAGTGTTGTTTTTTGATGAGAAACACAATGCAAATTTGGTGTCATGACTTACTATTTTGTGTTAAGGCCTCTAAAACTATAGCAATTTAGCTAGGAACAAATAATACAAAATAAATCCATGCTATTACTTAATATACTGGAAAAATCAATAATGGAAAAACAATTTGATTATGTAATTTAATATATAAACAGGTGCTTTTCTAAATCTCACTATCATTTGCTATTTTGCTGTTTGCTACCACTGCAAGCCAGAAGTTTAGTATATGAAGCGTTTTAGGAGGCTGCAGAGTCCAAGAGCTGAGTATAAGAAAACATTCATAGATTTTTTTCTTCTATGGAAGTATTTTGACAAAAATATTTGAAGTAATGCGACATATATTTGACGTGTATTTACTCTTCCCTGAAGGACAATTATTTTTGTTTCAGTTCACTAAAAAATTAAACACCAGTTTAGTTTCCCTGTTCTATGTAGATTAGTTACAAGCACACAGATGAACTTGCTTTCTTCTATCCTGCACCATTACCAGCTGTATTAAGCAATTTGCAGACAAATCATTAGTCATTTCCTTTTATGTTTAGTGTAATAATATTAATCATGAGTGAACAAATTGAGTAATCATATGGCTGTAATATGCGATTCCCATAGGAGCTCTTTTGTAATTTACTAATTACAACTATGCCACAATATTATAGACTAAATCTAAAATTATGGTTGGCTACTTCATTAATGCTTTAATTCCCAAGCTGCAGCAGCAATACCTGACCATGAATATGCCTCCTGCTTCAACATAGTCTGCAAGATTGATAGTGCCAGGTAAGAAAAAGGCAAAGAGGTTACAGAAGTATTAGAAAAACTAGAAACTTTGGTGTGGATCATTTTCTGAAGAACTAATGAAATGATTAACTTTTCCTTTTAGTTATTAATTTACCAGGAAAAAAACCCCATGTTCTAGTTCTTGCTTATCAGCTGATATACCATAATTATAAAGCTGACTAAAACCCAAGCAGAAAAAAGCAAATAAGCTATCACAATCTATGCCACTCTGATTACATGGATTCCTGAAAATTTTACATCTACGTTTCATTTCTTATTCATCCATAAGAATATGATCATAAATGTCAACACTATGAGGAAGGGTAACCTAATTGATCAGCCAGTGTTGTAAAATGAATAAAAATAGGATGTGTACTAGGGGCTATAGTCACCAAAATCATGATTCTGTCACATCATCAAAGCAAAAATGATTTTTTGGGGGTCATATTTTATTGTTGTAGGGTTATGCTAACCCTTGTCCTGCAAGAGGGGTTCAGAGAGCCTTGTATAACACATAAGTGAATTATTATATCATCCCATGATCATAAAGGACAAATTCTTTATCACTTTGTCAGTGGAATGACTTGGATATGCTTTGGGGAGGATTTTTAATAGAACAAGACCACCGTCCTTCATGTGTATATGTACACAGGTAGACTGAACGTGGCAAGCTTTACTGAGCATCTGTTCTAAATATTTTTCTGCAGTCACTTATTTGAACAAAGGCTCTGTTATGAAGATTATTTACATGTTATTTTAGTTATGATACTGTGGAAACATCATTAATAACATATTTTCAAGTGTTCTTTATGGACAGTCTTTAAATATTCTGTCCCTTTTTAAAACTCTTATGTCATATCATCAGGAGTACCTAAAGTAATTTGTTTTTCTTCAGAGCAAGCATAGCTCATGAAACTTTATTCAGTATTTTATTGTTCCCTTTCCATAAACTCACCTGATATTTTTTCCAACTAAGTATTGAAACAATTTCCTATATCTCTCAATTGCTACAGCATATTTTGGAAGGCTTTGGGTTTGAAAATCTTCTGTGTTATTTTGAATTTTGAATTCATAAGAATTTCATATAGTCTATCCTATGGGATGGACATTATGCTTCATTATCCAAGAAGGAAAGTGTTCTTTGGTTTTTTTGGCTATTTTTTTTTTTAATCAGCTGCTATTTTCTATAAAAAGTATAACTTCCGGTTTAAAAAACTTCCTTGAAGATACACTAGAAATAGAAGACCTTATTAAACAGGCTCTCAGGATTAATATTTTCCCCATTTATAAGATATTCTAGCTTTTTCCAAATCCTAATGGAAACCCTTTTTTGGTTTCATGTTTGCATTCATTCTACTTTTCTTCAGTAGTGTTTTATTCCATAAATTTTTACTGCAAAATAATATCTGTTCTTTTCTACATATTTTGTTAGTGAAAAGATATATTGTTTAATAGTTTCAGTTATAAAGTAATTAGTATAATAGTATTTCAAAGAACTACACTGGGAAAAATGATTAAATGTGCAATCTTTTAAGAGAGAAACTTATATGCAGAAAGCATATTTTAGAGGTAAATGTCAGCTGAATACCTGACTTAGTTATGGACCACTATGTGATTGTGTTATCTCCAGCATATTCTGGGTCACTGATTGGGAAGACATATTTAGACAAGTCACATCTATTTATCAGGTTACCCTGCAGTATTAGCTTTGTCACGGTGATCAACAACACCACTGACGATTAGTATGTTAATATCTGACCATTGGCTCCCTGATGCTTTTGTTTTAGTTTTAAATTAAGATTAAAATTCAACATATAATATACAGCCGTGGCTAACCAGGGGAAATATAATATAAAATGACTTATTTCCACCTTTTACAGTGATGTTTGGACTTCTTGAAAGTGCTTAGTTTAGGGGTTTTTTTTGTTTTATTTTTGTGGTACCAATTAACTTTTCTTCCCCAGGAGGAACCTTTGTAGCTGCTGATACTTCATTTTCATAAAGATACTTTTTTGAAGCTTGTGAATTTATGAAACAAAGACTAATGATGAATAGACGTCATAGCAACACTGAAGCAGGGGTTTTGTGAGGGTTGCCTGCTGTGTGTGCTTTTGTGTTCAGCCTAGCAGAGTTTGAAGGGGTCAAACAGAATAAAACTATGGACTTAAGGGCAGAAAATAGGGCAGCAGTCAAAAAGCATTGAATTTAGCACATAATGGATGCAGTGCGCTGACAGCAATCTGTCTGCTGCAGTCCTACCTTGAGGCTTGGTAAATACTCCCAGTAGTACTGAGTGGAGTTTGAGACTGGAAATTTCACTCCAAACAGGAACAATGTATTCACTCAAGAGGCTGACATGGTTTGGTGGTGTTTCCTTAAGCCTAGGGGTCTTCTGGACACCTAGAGCTGTAGTGAGGGACTCAGCTGCTCATCCTCAGCACATACAACGGACAGTCTGGGCAAGCTGAAGAACTGCCTTGGACTCTGAGGGTTAATCTCATTACAAAATTCCCTCTTGCAACCTGGTTACCTGTTGTTTAATCTACAGAACAGACAGGAGCAGAACAAGAGTCTTTCAGAAAGGCAAATTCAAAACTGTTTTGTGTTACCAAATTATTCTTTGGAGTTTGTGTATGATTTTCCTAAGGCTAAGGATTATTTTTCCATATTCCTTTGAAAATGATTACTAGTATATTACAGAGGTAGTCTATTTAAAGGTAAATTTAATAATTTTCCAATTACAGGCTTAGAGATTGAAGGCAAAAGAATACAGGGAAAAGAAGAAAGATTTAATTATTATTTTTTTTTACTGGAATAGCAAAATAGCATGCCAAATAATAAAATAAAATAATTAAATGGAAAGAATGAATGAAAGTTTCAATATATAGTATAGAATAGTAAAGAAGAAGAAATACTGACTAAATATGGATTTAATAAGATTACATTATCAATGGCAAATTATTATGGTAATTCAGAATTATTCTCCTAGGGAAAATCCTACACTGTGTCTGGGTCCTGAGGGCACCACCAGCCCTGTCTGTCCCTGACCAGCCTGCTGGGGGTACCCCCACCCTGCCCATGGTGCAGGACCCAACATCAGCCCCACAGGACCCCACCGGTGGACCAAAGCCCCAGCTCACAGGGAGGTGGCCTGATGCTGGAGCATGGGGGCTGCCCCAGTGCCCCCTGGCTGCCCTGCTCCTGGCTGGGGTTGGGGTGGGCCCTGTCTACCAGGCCTTGCCCTGATGCTCCCCACATGGGGAGCTTCCGATGGTCCTGGCCCCAGGGAGCCGCCACCTTCACAGCACCCTGACATACCATTTGCCAAAACACCTAGGAAGATACAGGATGGGATCTTTGGGGTATCCATACTTCCATTCACTGCTTGTGTTTTAAGTGTGATACTTGGTAGGAGAAAAGAAACACATAATCCAAAGATTTTCTGATAACCAGACTAAGAAGAAAGAACAAACAGTAATTGGAAAAAGGTTTGCTACCTCAGTTATTACTGTAGAGAACCCAGCCCTTGTCTTCTTCCCCTCTGACCGCCTATGGGGTCCCTCTCCTGCTGACCAGACATCTCCTTCTGGTGTATGGCAGTGAGAGGACAGCAGCCCAGCTTCTCACCAGGAAGGATTCTGACTGTGCTGATTGTGGTGCTTCTTGCTTTATGTTCACCTGGGGAGGTTTTGTTGCATTTCCTGTAGAAGTTTGCTCGCTTATTCCAGCATTGGTCCACTATGTAATGCTACGCTCAAATATCACTGTAGTCTGCAAAGGGCTTGCTATTAGTAGGGTACTTCTTTTCCTACCGGTTGTTAGTTAATGTTAAATGTTAAATTAAACAATTTTCATTAAGTGTGGGACTGAGATTCATTTATTTGTTATTATGTCAGACTTTTCATATTGTCATATGTACTTAGGCCATACATCCTTGTGTCTAAGCAAAGATATTTTAGTTAAGTGATAAAATCAGTGTATCAGTGTTTTGACCAAAATCAAGTTGGAGTTAAAAGGGGTCCCTCAGGCAGTTATTCATAGCCTATATCACCCACTTGCTCCCTGTCTTAAGGTAGGCCTAACATGAAGTCCAAAGTCACCTATGGGGGCCTTCCCATTACCTTGAACGAGAATGAAATTGACGTCTTTCTTTTTCTTTCAGAAAACTGGTAGATTTGAACCATTGCCAAAGCCTTTTGAAGTTCATGAGAGCCCTCACGAATTGAATTACTGTTGCATAAGCATCTAACTGCCAAAGCCACAGCACTTCATTTTCTGACTGATGGAAAACAGAATATATAGTCCATCCATTTATTTTGGTCTTATATACAAGAACTACAAAGGTCCCCTGAGAATTTTGGTCTTATGTATAGGACTTACAGAGGTCCCCACAGTCCTGTTCTCTCTTGAGCGGAGCTTGCTTTCCTTGGGCAAGTGGAAATAATAAGTGAAAACAGGAACCTATTTTCTTGCAGGGAATTGGCAAACTGACCTTTAAGCCTCAGCTCTTTTGCTCCCTAGTCAGAGGATTTCAGCCAGTATGTTCATTGCAAGACAGTTGGAATTTGGAATGGGATGGCAAAATTTAATATCTGTCCCTAGGCCAGAAACTATATGAGTCTTGGGTTTCATACTGCGTTTCATATTCACTTTGTCACAGTCTCTCTGAGAATAGAAACTGAGATGGCCCAAGCTTTGTAGGAAAAGAAAGGTTATCTAAGGTACTAGCCCAATTACAGTTGGAAAAAGGAAACAAGACTTCAGGTACGCATTCCCTTTTCCTCAGTATGTCTGTAATTTGAAGACTGCAACACCTTTTTTGGAATTAGCATGAGTAAGTCTGTTTACAAGATTTTTTTTTTTTTAACAGTATCAAAAAAGTAAAAGATATTTTCTCTTCCAGCTGATCTGAAATTCTTGATTATGGTATGACAGGTGATAATACTCTTCCTTTTATGACAATATAAATACCATAGAATAGTCCCATATTTAATGTAACAAAAGAAATAATTTGGGGACTTTAAAATTGAGAGCTTCATCCTTGATGCAAAAGTAGCTACAAGAAACTAATTGTAGGACTTCCTGCCAATTTGCTAAATGTAGCAAAGAAAAATTAACATGTATAATAGAAATAGTAGACAAGTCTCTCTGTAACAGGCAGCAAAGGGCTATCTAAATCTGGTTTTGGTCATTGACCCCACCTATTATTTTGCATTCAAGAATACACAAAATGGGAGTAAGTGACTGCCTGAGTGGCTGTTTGGCTATTAGCGAAGGTTAAGCTGCCATAGATATCGAACATATCTTCTTATTTTAAAGAAATTGGTGATTGTATGTGTTTAATTTCACTCATTCTATGCTGCTTTTATGTAAATCACTGTTACATGGTTGTTTGTGACTAAGGTGTCAAAAACAACCTCTGTGCAACATTTTGCAGAATAAGTAGCACCATACTATTTTTTCAGTAATTACAGCAATTACTGTATGAAATGTGTGTGAACCTGGAGATACAGATATGCAGATTTTTTAAAATATATACAGTGTATTTAAGTCACCCCTCCCCCCACAAAACCTTTCCCAATCTGTAAGACTGTTAGTGAAAATCTTGGTGGAATATTAGTATGAGTAGTTTGGAAAATAAAGAGTATTTGTGCAGGTCCTCCAATAAAAGTATTCAATATTGAGAATGACAAAGCTCTGAACTATCAGGCAGAGAATTCCATTTGATCTCAGTTCTCTGAGTATACCACAATAAGGAAAACAGCCCTTTAGGAAACCAGGTTGTAAACATTGCTGTAGAAAGTTAATGCTGAGTCACATGTGCCCCAATTAATAATAATTTTGGGATTAAAGCAGGAAGATCTCCTGATAAAAAGTCTATTACTTAAACATTAATAATCTGCGACATTAAGAAAGGGTTCCTACTAAATACTTTTATTTTCTGCCTAAATGCAGTATCTTAGAGTGGTTTTCCCCTGGGAAAAAAAAAAGGATCCAATTAGCTAAAAATATAGTTGCCTATATGCAGAAGATAATCTAAGAAAATAAAGTGAATAAAATGTATCTTTGTCAAAATGTGCTATTTGCTGCGCAATAGCAGCACTACTAATGTGGGGAGCTGTCTCATTGCTGTGTAAAACTCTTTTCAGAGCCTCAGTTTAAAGTGTGATGAAAAAAAATGTGTTTTTTTCTATTCTGACAGCCACAAAATACATCTTTGTTGAACACTCCAGCTTAAGACACATATGGAGAACTATTATTTGACATCATAAATTTGAACAAAGGCTTCACAACAATTATCAGTATCCATAACCTACCTACATACCTGATGCCTGTAGCTTTGTTCTCATCAGCAGTACTATTCCTGTTCCTTTTTTCAACTCTGAAGAACAGATGAGTAGCTAAGTGCAAGTTTAAAAGCTTCTGAACATATTTGCTATGTGCGCAGGGGTTTTTAAACTTGGGTTTTGCCTAATGGGTGTTGCAACAGACAGCAAGGAGGAAAAAGACTCCTGTCTTGTATCCTCCTGACACAAGGAGAGAGACAAATTATTCAAATGTACCAGAGATTAATTTCTTCCTAAAAATCCAAAACACTTCCTCTGCTCTGTGCACAAAATGCAGCTCTTCTAGTGAAGGGATTTTATTTTTTCAGTTTAGATGTAGAGATGAGATTCCTACTCCTCTCAAAAAAAGTGAGCATACAAAAGAGAGGGGGTCTCAGAACTCTCTCCTTGGCTAAGAGGCACAGTAGCACAGTGAGACTTTGAGCCCTAAGTTTAAATGGACTAAATAAGAAATCTGAGTTCTCTATTGCAACAGAATTTCAAAAAAGTCTTCTCTTGGGTGAAAGCCTTTAAGAAAAAAAATCCTGCAATATCTTGGTATTTCCAGAAATGGCCTGATAATGGGAGGTTCCCAGAATGTTCCTGCTGGAAATTTTAACAAAGATTTCAGCTTGATGGACTCAGAAAAAAAATGGAAGCTCTGAGTGTCTCAGCAAGCTCTGATACCACAAAAAGAGGAGTCACAGAAATTTATAAAAGATCCTAGTGAACTGAGTGTCTTAAAAAGCTCTGAAGGAGTTGCAACAAATGCTTAACTTATATACTGGACACCAAATTGTCTCGTAACTGCCTTCATCCATCTCCAAATCTCTGGTGAAAGAGGATTTCTTTTTTACAAAAATGATGAGTTTGGTGGTTCAAAATGTTAATCGTAACCTCTCTTTTTGTTTTCAAGTGACAGCAACACATAACACGTTTTCTTCATTTTGATGTCTTTAAGTACTCTTAAGATAAAATGACTTTTGTAATTAAAAATGTAGCTTATCTAAGCCAGAAACTAAGAATGTTCGTTCTTGTTGAAACTGTTGCTGTTTGCATCATTGAAGAACTGGTTAAATTCAGGCTACTCTATACTACTCTCTATGATCACTTTAGTGACAATAGCTCCACATTTTCAGCTGTAACTGAAATCAGAAAGCTGCATAGGAAAAAAAAAAAAGTGTTTTATCACATTTAAATAGCTCCTTGATCTGCAAAGTCTAACTGATGGTTCTTGGACACAATTTGAAGTGCTGACTTATGGAGGTCATCATAGCTTTCCTGCCTGAAAAACTCTCAGCCTCTTGTGGAAGCTAAGAGGATTTCTCCAGCTAGAATCTCCGTTTTGATAGAAAGAGTTATTTCCAACCACTATGCTCTCCTGGAGAAGTTTCCAGCTTTCAAGCTCTACTGTCTTTTGTGTATATCAGTCTGATGTTAAAATTTTCTGTGGAAATTTTTCTATGTACATGCATTCAGCTGAAAATTAAATTTTCTATTGAATAACAATTTAAAAGAGTAAACCTTCTGACTATCATAGACCCATAGAATGGTTTAGGTTGGAAGGGACCTTAAAGACTATCTAGTTCCAACCCCCCTGCCCTGGGCAAGAACATCTCCCATTAGACCTGGTTGCTCAAAGCCCCATCCAACCTGCCAACCATGCCTACCTGTAGAAAACAGTTTAATGGTGAAAATATTCTGGCTATATCTACCTGTAGAAAACTACTTTTTTTTTTTTTTTTTTTTTTTTTTTTTTTTGTTTTTGTGGGGGNTTTTTTGGCTTGGAATTGCTGAGGGATGTAGAATTTGTAACTGGTAAAATCTCTTACATGTTTCCTGTACGTTCAGACCTGTGTGTGGTGAGGTGTATGTGAGGACACTGACAAGGACTTTGTAATTAGTTTCATTGCTAAGTACAGCTAAAACTATTACTTTATTAACACAATACTGGTTGAATGTGCAGATATTTCTCCTTTCAACCTCTTTTCGGTCTGGATCCAAAATGTGATGGGAAGCTGTCAAGGGAAAACTCTGCATCAGACAAAAGTATTCTGTAGAGTAAAATACACGTCATCAGGGACATGAAATTCTTTTAGTAAGACTTTTGCATATCTCATGCACTGCTTAACTTCCTTACAGAGCTACCATTACCATTGATTAGATTAAAACTAATGCATTTCATCATCTCAGTGTTGCCCTGAAAAGGAAGAAGTGTTATATTTTAATGACTCTGTGGACTTTTCAGGTATACCTCTATCTCCTCATTCAGATGCACTACTGCTCTGGTTTGGGCTATCTTTTCATATAAAAATGAATTCAAGAGCGTTGGAAATGGATGACAGATTGAAATTAAAGAGATGGCAATAACCTCTAAAATAGTAAACACACTTTTCTTAATCTGTGAGAATGAAGAAGGATGAATATCATGTTGCAAGCTCTCTCTTTTCTCAGTAATTCTGAAGGTTCAATTACATTTGAAGATGGAAAAAAATACATCACAGATACTTCAAGCCAAAAATCCTGGCTGACTTTTGCACCCAATTTACAGTGGACTTTATTAAGAGCCAGGAGTAATTTCAGCTTTAGAAATTTCGTTCTAAAACACCAATGCCTGTCATGCAGGATGCACGTTTATGCATCAGTTTTTCCAAGCAAACTAGAGCAACTGTGGCATATAATTGTTCATCATGATCTCTCCATATTAAATCAGAGAAGAAAACTTTTAACTCTATGTTAAGGTCTCAGAGGTTATGAAGTTTTAGTGTCTATGAAAATACTTTGCATATTTTCCTTTGCAGGTGGGAAGAACTGGAACACAACTTTCAAATCTGCATTCTTTGTGACAGTTTAATAGAGGAAAAAAATGAATCAGCTATTGCCACATCGTGATTACACCACATGTATTTTGACTAATCATCCTTTTTTCATTAGCCATCATTAACAATAACTGACATTTTCTCTGAACCCCAACATACTGTGCTTAATATTTTTACACAAGAACAGTAATATATTAACTAAATGCCTGTAAGTTTTAAAAGACGAAGAGTGTAATTGTAAGAATCATGCAGTTACCAAGAATAACAGCATCTTCTGTCACTTTCTGTGTGCATAGCAAAGAGGAAGATGTAAGCAAAGTAACCCAAGGATTGCTGAGACTGAATTATCTCTTATGCTTTTAACCCTCTGAGAGAAACAGCAGGTGCTCTGTCCATTGTCTGCCAGATGCCAGGAAGAGGAATTACTGAGATGTGAAACAGCCTAAACTTGGTGTATTTAGCTATGCCCCGTGGAGCAAGATGCACAAGTCTTGCACTAGACAAACCCAACAGTCCAAAAACATGTGAAGTAGTATCTTCTCTATGAATGAACTAAAATAAGAAACTCCCTCCCTGCTTGTTCCTTTGACTCTTCCGTGCAAGTCAACTAGCCAAAACTTAGTTTTTGATCATTCAGGAAGCTTAGAATTCTAGGCATCAATGGGAAAACACAACCAACAGGAAACTTTTTAGTCAGAGCAAGATTCAAACCTCCCAACCCTCACCACCCCCCGCCTTTTAATTTTTTTTTTTTTGCAAGATGCAAAATAAGATACTTTAGAATTATTATTCATTTGGACTTCTGACAATGCCTTTAAAGACTTGTTTTCTTGCTTCAGATAAGGAAATATAAAAATGCAGTGTAACTGTATTAGCAAAAAGTCTATGTCATTAAAAATGAAACTATACTGTTAGCAAGCAAAGTGATATATAATGGTCTATCCATTGACAATATCACCGAACACCTAAAAAATTGAAATATCCGTTCCTACTGATAAATGATTAATACTGTTAAAAGAACATTTTGATTTCATGTCTATTTTCCTACATCTGCTCCAAAACAACAATGTATAAAACTCTAAGGTACTCATCTGTTCTTGGAAAATACAACATATTTCAGTTCAAGAAGTACAAGCTTTAAGTTAACTAGTATTTGAATGTTTCCTCAGGATATAGTGCTATTCATCTTTTTCTCAGTGCAAAATTGATTGAAGAAATAATCATCACTGGCATGTAATTCCTATTCCATTATTGTCTTTTATTACCTACCCTACCCTGTTGATATAAGCGTTGAGGTAAGCTTCCTTGTAAATCAAAACAATGAAGTGATCCTGATTAAAAATAATTTACAAATACTTTATTTCCATTAAAATCATTCATCAAAAAGATTTGTTTTTATAAATGCATTGATTGTTTTTACTAGTTAATAATATTTCACAAATTTCCTTCCCATAATAAACTGTTCTTGAATTATTCTCTCTTACCTCTAAGCATAATACCTTTTTATTTCATGTATGGCATAAGTCACCTAAATCAAGTCAATAGTTTCTAAATCTTATCTAGATGATTCAAATTGAAGGTGGGACGTTTCTCAGATAAATATAGAATATCAAGTACTCTTCAAATACATATCCGCATTAATATATCTGAACAGCTGTTTTGATCTGTAGCCAGTAACATAAATGTCTGCATAAAAAAACAAGAGAGAGATGTGAGCATAAAGCTAAAATTCTCAGAATTTTCTGGCCTGACATAATTTTGATGTAGTATGAAATGAAATTATATAGTTTCTCTAGATGACTATTAGAAACATGAATACAGCCACAAATTGATTCCAAGGGAAAGAAACAATGTAAAAGCACACGTATATTGTCATGCTCTTTTCAATTGCCATAAGTTAGTGGGGTTTTTTGGTAACAGTTGTCATTGAAAAATGCACACTCTATTTTTCTCATAATTTTTCCTAGAATTTCCCACCTCCTTCTAAGAATTAAAAAGTCTTCTGTTATTGTTTGAATGAATTATATAGAATTCTTTTTACCTTTAATTATTCATTAAAATACAAACCACTTCTCATTACAAACAGTATGAAGATTCCTGTGGGCACAAGTCATTTTTGAAAAGGGCTTGTGGCTGGTTTTGGGTTTTTTGTTTGAAGTACTTCATCATGGTACCTTAAATTTATGGCTTCATTTATACTATTTATAACCAGGTAAAATTATAGTTGCTTTCTATTAAATCAATAAAACTAAAGCTATTAAAATCCTCTTAGACTTCATTACTAGAAAACATCCATGTTCAGGAAAGCAGCTCAGTGTGTGTTTGACATTACACATATCCCTAAATACCACTGAAGTCAATGGGGTTTATGGACACACTTTAAAATCACTACATGCCTAAGGTATTTTGTGCATAAGGGATGTCAATTAGGAGCTTAGTTAATTCCAGAAACATAATGACATCCAGCAGCAGAACTATCCCTATTTATAATTCACCAGACTAAATCATTATTTTCTTTGATATTTTGTTTTAAACGTTTTTATCATTAACATTCAGATCCAGACTTCAAAGAAAAGTATCTTATCTTTTTATAGTAATTAATTTTTCCTTATAAATATAATTTTAATAAGCAGTTATTATCTGATCTGTTATGTATCACTTGCATGCTCTGAGACGTCATTTTCTTGATTTAATACACTGTTGCATTTGTACCCACATGTTTAAAATTCTTCACTTAGGAAGTGAGAATTCACTTCCAAAGAAACACTCCATGTGGGTTCCCGCCTGCACACAAACTGGTAGTAGGCTTATTAGATTAGATCACAGCTTTAGGAGCTCTGCCTTAAGGTACATCTTGCTGAAGTCTGAAAATATTAAACATATTTTTTAAAATTGAATAAGAAACCCGAGACTGTTTATTTTTGTCAACAAGTGGAGTTTTATAAAGGCAGTCATCTTTCATTGAAATCAGGGGGAAGTTTTCTTATACTTTATTTAGAGCTGAATCAGGTCTCAGAATATCCTGCACATGTAACAAGCAACTTGTGAAAACATCCCTGGAACCAGACTCATACACTTTCTGCTTTGTGCTACACTTGAACAGCTTCTATTTACTAGTGCTGCCTGAAAGAGCTTGAAGAGATTGTTTCTGAATGTTATTACAGGACCTCAAATCTCATTATTCCCACAGCCAAATATAAGATGAATTCTGAATAGAATAAAAATAAGTTGTTGTTGTAATTTGCCGATATCAAAACCTGCATTTTATTAATTCAATAAGATCATCTTAGATAACAGTGCTCCAGAACAGAAAGAATAAACATTTCATGCTCCTGCATTCCATGTGAATGCCATGGTATTTACAGAGTCATCCAAAGTGTGTTACTTCTGGTTCAGAAAGGGCCTTTTCGCTTAGACTTTTCAGTGTTAACATTTTCCGGTTTTGGTCTTAGCTCAGTAAGTAGAAAATATTCCACTATTTCTTTTCATTAAAATTTAAATTTAGCATTTTGCCTACCTGCCAGAAATAGCAACAAACCACAATGGTTCATAAAATAAGTTTCATTCCTAAAACTCCAAACTATAAAGAAATTTTCCAGGTTTTTTTTGTTTGTTTGGTTGGGGTATTTTTTGCTAATATTTAATTTTTAATTCTTTCCGGGACTCATGAAATATCACTGAAGTCTGGTGATATTTTTGTCTGCATCTTTAACCAGGAATACATAAAAATGTGCTAAACTACTGGCTAAATAGGAAGCCTGCACCAGAAAATGCTCAACCAGTAAAAAGATCATGTCTAGAATCTGGGTTTATTCTCTAACACTAGAATAGTACAAAAGCTTGGTTAGAAGAAAATATAAAAAAATACGTTAGCCAAATCATTGCTGACAACGCTCCAACCCATTTTCTTTCACAGAGACTTTTTTTAGAATACCTCTATGTTAACAATATATTATATATCTACAAAAAAACCCATAAGCAGTACAGAAGTTTTCCTTCTTTGAACCACTGAAAGTATTTCACTCATAGTCTTAAATTTTCCATATACAGTCCTCAAGTAATTCAGGTGGGAAGGGACCTCAGGAGATCTTTAGTCCAGTCTCCTGATCAAAGAAGGTGAACTGAGAGGTCTGATCAGATTGCTCGAGGCTGTGTACAGTAGGGTCTTGAAAACTGCGCGAGACAGAGAGACTGGCCAGCTTGTCTCATAAGCTTGTACCGATACTTAATTATCCTGAATGGTGGTTTGGTTTTGGTGGTTTTGTTTTGGTTTTTGTTTTTCTTTGTTTATTGGTTAAACCAAATAATTAGGTTTCATGACCAAATTAAAAACTATGTAAGAATGAGGCATATATGAAAAAGGTGATGATCAGGGTGATTCTGCTCCACCAGTCTTATAACCTGATACATCATTTCATACTTGTTCACATAATATGATTTATATAACCTAGCTGACTTAGTGTAGTACAGTTTCTCAGCAGGAGCTCAGCCTTGAGAGACACGCAGTATTACAGATTTTTTTTCTTCTTTTGCATCTTGAGAAAATTCTTATCCTCAGGTCAGATCAGATATTAGTAATCTGATTTTTTTCAGTAGATGAATATAAAGTAAAACATATAAATGCTATCTGCAGTTTGGTGGGTGACTGAATATTATCAGGGAAGCCAAAAGCAGGTTTTATATTTCATGGTTTCAGTAATTACACCCTACACTGATATTTGACAGTGACCAGAATTTTGTTATCGTGTGTTGACCCCATCTCCAAATCTCCTTCACACTTCTGCTTTTTTGCTTTTCCTGCAGTATTTCGTCAAGCAATATGAAATATGCAGCTATAAGAATTCTTCCTGAACAAATGTCTGTCTGGTACTAGCCCTTAGCCACATAAAGCAAACACGACACACACCTTTGAAGAACCTGATGTTTGGTAATGGTTTTCTATAGGAAAAACCTGTTTGAATTTACACACATGGATAATAAACCTTATTGTAAACAGCCAACATTTTAAAAAGCTTCCCAAAGTGAGGGAATTAATGTTAGCCTGTCTTGTAACATCATCATAACTGATGCTCTGGATGGCATTCAGTGTTTCTGCTCATGTAATATTTGCCCAGTTTATTCACATACCAGTCTCTTCAGTCCTTTGCTAGAAAGTGATGTAGCTATCATATGGAAAAGTTTAGGTAAATTTAGCATACAGCAGACAGCAGTTCCTACACATCAAGTAGAGTATATTTTGCAGATACTATAGTAAGAATCAAGTCATGTGTATTCACAGCAATGTATGAAAGTAATCTGCATTGTTTTACAAATGTTGTTACCTCACCCTCTCCTAAATTCTATTTGCCTACCTGCTGCTCACAGCTGAATTTATATTGATTTGTAGAAATAGGTGGTAGCTGACTAAAAGAGACTGTAAGTGACACAGGAAATAAAAATCCTTTACTGTATCTTCCCATTTGGACTGCAGACAAAAAGCTCTTGCTTTCCAAGTATGTTTCAAGTGTAAATGAATCAAAAGCATCAAAGATTCCACTGGAAGTTTACTTTCAAAATCGTCATGGTCTAGTTAGCTTAGTGAAAACATGAATTAGTCAAAGAGCATGTGACGCTCTTTTGTTCCTTTAGCAAGTTGGTTTGCAAATGTTATCTCTTGGCAAATATCCAATGACCAAGTTAAGAAGCATTACAACTATGTAAGTTGTGTTTTCAACTTATCTGTGGGCTTAAAGAAGATGACAGTTTATTTTTGTCTTTTGGGGCTAGCTGCAGTAGAATGCTGTGATGAATACACTGAAAAAAACAGATGTGCAAACCTATCATGCAAATATATTGTGTTGTTTACATAGTCTTCCATCTATGGGTGATTTTCTACAGCTGTCTGTGATAACCGTATCTGAGATTTTTTTTTACTTAATGTCATACATTGTTTTTAATAGTTTATAAACTGACATCCAAAAGTAATAGAAAGGAAGGCTTAAAACAGTCTGTTAATTAGGGGGTTGACTCTGCGTTTTTTTCAGCTGCTATTATCCTTACCAAAACTTACTTAGTTGGGCTGAAATTTTCTTTTTTATTTTTGCAGAAGAAAAAAAACAAAAAAGAGACAGTGTAACAGAGAAAACATTCAATCTTTTTTAGGAATAACTTTAAGGAGAAATACTCTGTTTTGATAATCTAAAAAAAAAAAAGTGTTTTTCTTGTGAAGGGAACGAAAACGTAGGGAAGTTTCAAGGACTTGCTCAAATAATACCCTGGCCAGCTACTCCCAGGCCCATCCCAGGTGCCATCAAACTATCTAAGGCCCATCTGCACAAGCTGAGAGCAGCACAGGGGCATAATGGCAGGCAGGGGAAAACCTGAATTACAGACACATGGGAAGGGACACCCTGCCTAGGTGCATCCCAGGGCTGCCCCAGCAGAACCTCAGCCCCCAGGTCAGGCTGGGAGTAACCCAGGCCCTAGAGATCACTGCAGGAGGAGTCATCACTTAGGGTCCCGTTGGAGTTGGGCACCACCAAACACACCCTTGAATTATTAAAAAAAATACACAAGTAGGTATCTTCCTGAGTTATCCAGAGGAGTGCTGGGGAGTATATCATGGCTCATCGCAGATCAGAGTACAAAACTCCCAAAAAACCAAACAGGAAGAACTCCAGGCATCAGTCCTGAGCTGATTTCAACCCATGTATTCCTTCCTGGCTTCTGGGGATGCCTGGCATGGTGACAGTGAGCATATAACAAAAGCCGGTAATGAGAATCACATTGGTATTGTGAGTCAACTGCATATTGCAATTGCTATGCTCTGTTGCATTTGTATTGTGATTTAAGTGCCGTACTTGTATCGTGATTGCTGTATCACTCTGCTAAATCCCATGCAACATCAAATAACTTCAGGTATGTAAATTTGGTATTAAATATTAAAACCCTAAGGTGTGGAACATCTGCAAAACCTGGTTAGAGAGTGTTGGATTCTGACACCTCTGTCAAATAGTACACCTCATCCCTTTTTGGTTCTTCTCAACTTAGTTCAAGTCCTGAAAATAAAAAAAAATACGCATCATATTTGTATAACTTCAGTGCAGACTTGCTAGATTTCTGGAGTTCATTTCTTCAAAGCTCCCTTGTGGCTGACTAAGATGAGCTGAGTGAGATGAGAGTAAGTTTTCCATTATGGGCAAGGAACTGGCAGCACAGAGCCTGTGTGTCTGTATTTATCAATGGAAGAAAACTTTCCTCTCTGCTGAGTACACTGGAGAGGCTCATATAAGATGACTGCAGAATCTGGACCCTACACAAATGCTTTCCTTCCCTTTGGCTCATGGCTTATAGTAAATTAAGCAAAACTCTGTAATCTTGGCAGCTTCACCAACCTACAATTTACAGCCGTCTCTAGGGAGGCAGCATACACAGCTGTGATGAGTTCAAGCACAAGGTCTGGGTAAGTGAAAAACCGTTGTGCATAGGAGATGAATATACGGATATATTACTCCACTGGGTTGGTGTGTGGTCAGAAATACAAGCTACTCTTGGATAGATTTAAAGAGTCTGTAGGCCAAAATACACAAAGTGATCTAAAAGTGGTAACAGGGAATGAGTGCAATTTATTCTTCTGTAGTACCTATTAGCTTCACAGAGCTCACTGTTTTTCATACGTTTATTTAGGGAGAGAAAAGAGGCTGATTTTAGAGGTTTGGAAGAGAGATTTTTTTTTTTCCTAATTAATTAGAAATGTGCACCTGAGGAATACATATTTCCTTATTTTGAGTGTTAAAATGATTGGTATTCCGGTGTTTATATAAGATTTTCTGTTGTCAGCTGTTCTAATTATGTTGATTCTATGTAGCATCAGAGGTTCATTTTATAATTTCCTGCTGGAAAATTTAAGACATTAGTTCACTAATGTTCTGTTTATTTCAGGAGATTGTATGGCTGGTTTTCCTTTTTTTTCCACACACCAAATAAAATACCTAAATAAACAGCAAAAAAGGGTGGGGGTGTGTGTATAAAAGACTATATTATTTAACTGTACTATTACAAATATTTAAAGGGCTAAAAATCAGAGAGGAAATTTTTCAGTATAGGTAGTTTATTACGTTTATCTGTAATAGATATTGTTTCTGGAGTAATTGAAATATCCAGCTAAGGTTTAAATAAAAATAAAAATTCAAAGAATCCAAAACTAAACAACAATTAGGAAAAAAACCAAAACCTGGTGGGAATGAATAATGAATTTATACTCATAAAGAAAAAAAAGGTAAAAAAGTTACTGGATTGGGAGAGGAAACTTAAAATAAAGAGGGCCATTCTACAAACTACCCTCAACCCCAGCCTCAAGGTATGGAAAGTAAAGATATTTTGTTAATAAAGAGTGTTCAGAATTTCAGTGTATTCAGGTCTTATTTCAATAAATCTTCAAAACTTCAACAAAGAAGGAAGAAAAAAACTTTTTACTTAATTTCTCAGCATCCAAGGCTTTTTCTCTCAACAGAAATGCCTTAAATCTAAAACTTTATAAAATGTTCCTGTATTTTAAGAATAACCATGAATTTCAGAAATTAGGTACATGGTTTCCCTCTATAATTTTTAAAGCAACCTTTAAAATGTGAACCTTTTTTCTTTTAGGGGGAGAAATCCAAAGTGGTTCAATGTTTCATAAAAATAGTCTGCCCACTGCATGAGAGAGAACACACACACAAAAATTTGCGTACAGATATTAATTCAACGCTCAAAACAGCAAAAATTATCAGCTTTTTCTTCTGGACATTACCACTTTGGAGAGAAGGCCTCATTTCTGCAGATGTTCCCAAGATCAGACCCACTTAGAAGCCCCTGCCTCTTGCAGCTGCTGATGAGCTCACTGGAAATATTTTGCAGTGACAGCTGAAGTAGCTCCCCCTGAATTTCTGAGTTCAGGAGGAGTTGTAAGGTGCTGTTACTCAAAGGTGTTGGAGATATAAGATAACACCTCTAACGTCTCTACTTGGGAGGTCAGGTCCCAGAGCACATTCCCCTTCCCCTCTGGGAAACGTTGTCTCTCTCTGCTCGAGGCAGCCTTCTGATAGGAGAGGTTTGCTTGAGAAGGCTTGCCTGGCAGTGGGCTCCTTTGAAGAAAACTGGGAAGAATCCTCAGCAGAGGCTCCCTCTCTTCACTTGGGAGTTGCTGTGAAGTGCCAGCACTTGCTCTTGGTCCCTGCCTGAGCTGTGTTGCAGCTGTGCTGTGCCTGGTCTCACACCTCCTTGAATGTGACCTGCTGACTTTACCTTTTTAGCCTCATCATAGAACCTCAGAATCACCCAGTTTGGAAGATCATCGAGTTTAAGAGCATCCAGTCAAACCATAAACCTAACACTGCCAAAACCACCATGACTCTTGGACCTGCCTCATCATTACAGACTTCCAGAGTGACCACCGCGTCTTGGAACTGGCCTGGACGTTCTGGTCACCTCAGGACCTGTGGGGTGAGGTCCTTGCACCATCCTGTCCCATGGCCCTACCGCTCTCCTCCCCAGTCTCATTGGACAGCCCCTGCCTACTGCATCCTGACAGGAGTCCCACTGGCACCCATTCAGCCGAGAATCAGCAGGATAATTTTCCTTGCCAGAAAATAAAGCTTTTTAGCTCTGTGAAAGGCACAAGCTAATTTGGTAGCTAAAGCCACAAGTATGCCTTGACCTCAGTGATACCCTGGTAAGCTACTAGGAGGCAAAACCCTGGGCAGTGGCAGAGCTGGGGCAGCCATGTTCCATGAACAGGGGGATTCCTCAGCCTCCATAAAGCTCAGAAATGAGAAGGAAGGGTTAACTAAGCTCCCATCGCTCCCAATGGTGAAAAGATCCTTCTTCTGTAGAAGGGCATCTGCTGCTGGCTCACACCTCTTGCTAAATTCAGCAACAGCCTAGCTCCAAAGCTGTGAAGAGTCTCCAGCCTGTCCTTTCCTATTCCAGGCACTAAAAATACTTATTACTGTTCTTCCTAATAATAACATGTTGTTCAAGAAATAAGAACATAAAGATAAAAGGTTCATTCAAGTAGCCAGGAAAAAAAAAAAAAAAAAAAGGAAGAGAATACTGCTGTAAAAATAAAGAAAGGATAAAGAAAGGACTGTACGTTTCGAAGGGTTTTCCCAGCTGTGTGAGTTGGTCTAAAGAAAGATCACACAGTGCACAAACTTGAACACAGGATGTTCCATCTAAACATGAGGAGGAACTTCTTTACTTTGAGGGTGACAAAGTCCTGGAACAGGCTGCCCAGAGAGGTGGTGGACCCTTCGACTCTGAAGACATTCCAAACCTGCCTGGACGCCACCCTCTGCAACGTGCTCTGGGTGAACCTGCTCTGGCAGGGGAATTGGACTGGATGATCTCCAGAGGTCCCTTCCAACCCTGGCGATTCTGTGATTCTTAATACATACTACCATTGACAGAGTGATAACAAGGATCATTCCTGTCTGGGAATCTAAAACCTGACAACTATCCTGCAAAATACATCTAGCAAGCCATGTGCAGAAGGGAAAGTGTCTTGCCCCATTCTGGAGCCTCACAAACCAAGAGTCACTTTGTCCCAAATAGTACAGACTACCAGAGCTGCTTACACATCAGAACTGCTCAGTGCCAGCTACCTTAACACATAAATAGGCAATCTGAGTTTGTAACTGGGAGACCAGCCAAGTAATCTGGGGATTTAGAACAAGGTATTACATGGTTTCAGTTAGTTCCATGGCCATAGAAATTAGCAAGGCTTGATCAGATTTGCCTGATGGTTTACCTAGGTTCCTTTTGAAGAGATTAGATGATCTTTTAAATAGAAAAATAAAATCAAAAAAATTAGATTTTTTTTTCATAATTATAGAATTTTCTTAACCTTTAAACTCTGTTCTCCACTGAAGAAAATTTAAAAAAGTTTGTTATTTTCAGGACCCAGCCTATGCTCAGATGCAACTCTCTTCATAAGAAAAAACAAAAGAAAGAGGGAAAAAAGTAAAGGAGATGAATGGGAATGAAATTACAAAAAAATGTATTTTTAAACTTTTTTTAAATTATGAAATACATTTTGAAATAATAAGGAATGATAATTCTTACAGAAATCACAAATAATTTTCAAATTTTCAGTAGAAATCCTCTTTATTTCACCGTAATGATATCTGATTAGCTGTCTTTTTGGAACTTTCAAAGTAAAGCAAAAAGTTGAGTGGAAAAAAAGGGTTATTTTCTGTTTCACATCATCTCATGCACTATTCTGACTGCTACCAGAATCCTTTTACTTTGGGAAAACAAAATCATAAAATATCTGATTTCAATCACATTGATAGAATATAAATTAATTAATTGGGACCTTTATCTATCTGTTTCACCTGTGCTTTCCTATGGGAAAATGAAAATCCAGGAAGTTTGTGGCTAATGAGTTGCAAATGGTGAATTTCAGGTGAATTAAATTCCTTACTGGTGACTTTGATATTGGGTTGTCTTCTTACCACCAAAACTCAACAGAAACATCAGAGACACCAAACAGTACAGGTCGCCCACATGTTCAGTGTGACATTTGTAATAACTTTCAGCATGACGTCGAACAGGCTGTCTGGAGAGGCTGTGGAATGTCCGTCCTTGGTGATATTCAAACTCTGTCTGGACATAGTCCTGGAAAACAAGCTCGAGGTGAATCTGCTTGAGTAAGGGGACTCGGACCAGATGACCTCCAGAGATGCCTTCCAACCTCAACTGTTCTTTGAATCTGCAAGGTAGATTGCTACTGATGGCAATAAAAGATAACAGTACCTGCACTGCTCAGATTCCTCCCCTCACCCCCCATATTCCTATCTATGCAAGCAGTTGGTCAAACAAGGTAAAATAATAAAGGAATATTGAAAATTTAGTCTGGTTTAGGAAGGGAGAAATAATTCACCATGCTCTAATTTGGGAGAATGGCTAGGCTTAGTGATATACTACTATGATATACCACTCGTACATCAATGTGACTCTGCTGAAAGGAGTGGAATTATAACAGAGAAAAACTGATACAATAGACTGGTAAGTCAGGCCCATATGTTCGTAACAGGAAATTTATTCATACTTTATGCCTTTAATAATTGATTGTTCTCAGAACAAATATCGCACTGAAGACACTGTGGAGGGAATAAGGGCTTTAACTTTGTTGGATTTTCTCTGTAAATATTAAACTAAAACTTTATCATCATCTTTCTCTTTTTCTATTTCTTTTTTCCCCATTTATTACTTTGTTAGTTGTATTTGCCATTTCTCCAGTACTGTTTCTAAGGGAACTATTATCCTTAGAATTCCTACAGTACCTAGAATATCTCCAAAGGATTTATTGCTTTCCACAGATGTGCAGATAACTTAGCATATTTTTTTTCTTTTTATTGTGGATGTATATTCTGCAATTCTAAGTTTCATCTCGTCATCTGAAAGTAGAGATACTTTCCGACTGTGGGTGAGTAAATGTGTCATCTTAATTTCATAGTAGTGTACGGCTGCAACACTCAACATTCCCACGAGATACGCTAGGTGGAACGGATATGATTTGAAATAATATAAATGTCTAAAAGCACAAATAAATACTTCAGGTTACTATCACTTTTACAGACAAGAGAAAGAAGGAAAGCTTCAAATTATATTTAAAAGTTGTAATCACTCCAAGGAAAGCTCAAATGTTTATGAATAACAGAATCTTTTCACTTACTATACAAGATAAAATAATTGCTACAAGGAAACATGAAAATTGGTTTTTTTCTCTGTGTACTGGTATTTTACCTATCCTTTTCACCTGCGTTCTCATAGCCCATAGGCTCTTAATCATTCTGTTTAACATAGCTTGCTAGAAATGTAGGCTTTTATTCTTATGACTTCCTTCTTGAAAATTACATGTTGTACTCTCATTATTTTCCATTTTAGTCAAAGAACATGTTGCCATATAACAATAAAAGCATCAATTTAATTAATTTTTAATGTTCCAAAAATTAACAATCCTTCTTTCTCTGGGACTTTTTTCTCTATGAATGAATGAGCAAATTATATGTCATTTAAGCTCTTAGAGGACACTCTATTTCTGTTGATCCAACCAGCCAGCTCAGTCTGCTGGCGAAGTGAGAACATCTCTCTCAAAGTCTGAATATACAACGTGTCGCAACTATAGGAGACCGAGAAGGGGCTATCAAGTACTAAATCCAAGGGTCTGCAATGCCCTGAAAGCTTGTAACTTATGTGGCAAATTGGGTCTTACATATCAAAGAAAAGGTGAAGGAAAATATACTGTACAAAAGCTATGATGTCCTATAGAAAATTTGAAGAAATGTGAATTAAAGGTCCCCATTTTCATTTGTTTTGATATGCTACATTAATTTTGATAGGAATCCCCAACACTATGTCCCACTGAAATATATTCATTTTTAAAATTAATTTAATTTTTCCCAAAGAAATAGGGAGAAGTGACTGATGCAGGAAGAAAAATAATGATCTTGATTTTAAAACCTTTCCATTATTTTATTTTATTATAACATAAGCTGGAGTATTTAAATTTTTCAAAGGGATTTATCTTTCATCATACCGATCTTAGTGATGAAACAACAGATTTGTCAGTTGTAACAGTAGGCACACTGCAGTTACGTACAAACATAAGCAATATACCTTGCAGTAACTAGATATAAGCTTTGCTGAATCAAGATAATAATGGGCAGAACCCTCTCTGGAGGGGTTTCATTCTTACACCAAGCTCCTAAAGAAGATGAGGGTGCTGATCTTCTGGATTGCTGCTACAGATTGGTAAGGAAGTTCACTATTTGTTACATTTTAATCAGTAAAGTTCTAAATACTAGAGCTTTTCCCTCGACGATTAGAGGGGAGCTAAGGCAGATAGCAGAATCTGCCCTCTGCTCGCACCAGTAGTGGGTGGCAGTCTTTGGGGACTATATGGCTTCTGAGACCTGGGCTTCTGGGCTTTCCTGAATCTGGGGAAGCTTTCTGGAAGGCAGGATTACCTGTGCACTGTTCTAGGGCCACACAGCAAGTATATACAAAGTACATTTTGTGTAGAAAATACCCAGACAATGTATCTCCAAATCTAATCTGCTGGAAAGTCATCTTGTAAATTTCCTTATACTTGCTTTGATGGTAAAAAAAAGAAAGCAGGTGTCAGAAGAAAGAGAACAAGTCATTATCCTTAAAACTGAAATGTCCGTTCATGTAGAGGAAGACTAAAATACTTTGAACTACTGGAGAGAAGAGACTGACTAGACTTTCTGCGGGAGTCATTTTAGTGGAGGGCAGTCTGTCCTCAGATGACCATTGTTTTGCCTAATACAGGGTATGGCAGACACTGAGCTGTCAGATCTCTGAAACTGAGATTTACTGAATGAATTTTCAGTATTATGAATTTTGGAGGGGAAGAAAAAAAAAGTTATTTACCTTCTCTTCTGTTATCCTGGAACTATTTTCACAAGACACCTGGTAAATAATTGAACTTAGTAAAGAGTTTTTACAGAATTTTCTATTTAGGAAATAACTCAAAATTGCTGTAGAAAGGAAAGTTACATCCATTTTTTATCTACTGGATGATGCTTTAATGGCATAGGAGGTACGTTTCATTCTCTCATTACCTGAAGGAGGCTGAACTCACTTTTTGTCTGACATTTTCGGCCATCACAGCACTCAGAGCTCTTTTGTTTGACTGTAACAGCTTCTTATTGTAGACAATTTTAGCAGATTTATTCAACCCTGCCCTATATAGTATGTCTAATCAAGTGATAATCTAAAATAATTCATAATTATAAAAAAATATTAATCTAAATGTCCACTGCGAGAGAAACATAAAAGAGAAACCTAACATGTAAAATGTTTTCTGAGCACCTAGATTTCCCACAATAGTCTGCAGGACTTAGAGGAAACTGCCTTTGATAATCAGATCACAGAACTGCTGGCAGAAGACATCTAAATTGTAGTGTGCAGCTGTGTACTGCATTTATTATCTATTCTAGATCTGAGAGGGAGGTGAGAATCCCCAAAATACCAAGGGCTATAATCATCATGATCATCATTAATCATTATTCACCAGCTGCACACAAACACACACACGCACACACACATTTCTTCCCTTTTAGCATCTGGTAAACCCCTAATATATGTGTCAGGAACTGGAGAGAAGACTTATAGGGGAAAAAAGATAATCATTCCAATCTTCCTAAATATGGAGCATTTTGATTTACCTTAGGAGGAAAACCAGACTTAATCATTATGGATTTATTTCTATGCAGTGGAAAAATTACTGGGTGGTATATCATACAGGAAGTATGGGGTAAATTGCACATTTATTACATGTATTCTTTTCTTTCAAAATGCACAGCTTCAAGATCAGGGGGAAAACTCTCAGTGAAATATTGTGAACTACAGGGAATTTATTTTCAGAAAATTGTAAGGTTGCTCCAAAGAGGAAAGTTATGAGATCTGTATACAATAGCTACAAGATAAAGATGGGAGACAGTTAGTGCGCATTTGCTACAAAGTAAAAAGCAAATTCAATTTGTAAGACAAATTAAATATAAGCAACTCCAAAATAATTTGTAACATTTAATTTTAATATATCCAAATAGGAAAAAAAGCGCATACTAATTTATAGAAATTCATGCTTTTCTGTGTGACAGACATAGCTGCATAATCTGCATTTGTCTGGTAAAGTGAACAAACTAAAAACAACATGTAATTAACACATAAAGGAAATTCCAATTTTTTTTCCCCTCAAAACAAATAAAATAGCAAGCACTTATGGAAGAATCTTAGTTATTGTTTTTCATTTAGAATTTGTATTGATCTGTGGTAAGAAGAGCAGGCAAAGCTGTTTCTCTCCATGAGAGCAGGTCTTTCCAAGGACACCAAATATGGATGCTGAACCTAACAATCTGAACCAGTGGGTTTATTCAGTGAAAAAGAGATCTAATGCAAAATTATCCCTGAAGCTCAACACAAAGACTGTCAGAAATAGAGTCTTCAGAAACAGACAAATGTTAAACAGCTGCTAAGATTATGTTCAACAGTCATTTTAGGAAATTTGGTATGAATTTATGAATCTACACTGGCAAAAAATATTATGTTGATTTAAACTATCCAAACATCTTTTTGTAATATTTGTGGAAATCAATAAGACCTTGCCTTATGCACCTAAAATTGCTGGCTATTCAGGAATCTCTGTCTGATTTGTCTTTGTTTGTTTCTTGGAAGGGTTGAGGGGTTTACCTGTGAAATGGGGGACACAGAAGAGAAAATTACATTTTCTAATATTATGCTCTCTGGCTGAATGAAATATAGGTGCCTGAGCTGGAACTCCATCAATACAAAAAAATGAAATGGAATTGCAGCCTGAGCCTCTTTGATAACGCATTCAATGACTTTGGGACGCAGAGGCACAGCCTGGGGAAGGTAACATATGATTTAGGTGTCCTCGGCAAGGTTTTACCAGGTCCATGGGCTGCGACAGCACTCATGATTATGTGACTGTTAGGTAACGTGTTATGACTAGGGAGAAAACACTGTGGCGATGACGAGTGGGTTTGGTGTACGAGAGTTAGATGGGAAGTTGATTCACGGAAGTATGGTATTGATCTATTTAACATTTTTTATTATTTCCTTTTGTGACAGAAGTGCTGACTGCACTAGAGAGGTGGGCTTTGTTTCATTCTGATTTAGTTACTTCTGACCTTTGAATGACTTTCACGGGCCCCTTGCTCTTCTCCTGTTCTGTGAGTTATTTCTTTTTTCTAGCCCCAGCTATTTTGCTACAGTTAGCTTTTATTTCTCTCTGGGCATCAGGAATCCTGGCTGTGTTGTCTTGAGTGATCACTTATATTCCACAGAATGAAAAATATTTTCATTGTCACTTTCCCTCACAACATTTTCATCTGACTTTATGACTTATTTCACCATCTTAGAAAACAGGGGAAATTTTCTTATCAGACAAGTCCCAGTCTTTTGTTGGGGCACAAGAGAGTGGAAGAAACAAGCTGCTTCTCCCTTACTAACCATACTAGAGTTTCATTTGATGGAGGGAGAATAGCCCTATCATTGCAATAATTTATTTAAATCAGAGTGCAAAAAAAATGGGTTCTAACCAAATTCCTGGAGTCACTTTTTTCCAAAGAATAACCAAGGCAATGAGAGAAAAGGAGGATAACAGCCTCCATGAAAAGTGATCAAGTATTTTCAGTAAGGCATTTTTTGTGTACTGTAAATGTTGCTTGCTTGGAGCCATTATTTGGTATGTTTGCAAAACTATGTTAGCTTTGTTGACTAGGATTTTACCTCCATAATGGAATTTCCTAGTCAACATGAGAGAGAACATCCGACAACTTAAAGCACAGACTAACCAATACCCTAACAGTGGCAGTTGATTCCTAAAATACAAGTGACTTAAATTCTCCCTGAACGGGATTATTTACTTGAGAATAGGCCTCACCCACCATAATGACTGTCCTGTTAGATGATCAGGTGTTTAGAGGGGGACTTGATCTCACATACCAGGCAAGTACTTAGAAACACCGGTATCATACAAGGTTCATACTTCTTGTCTCCCTTACTGATCTATTCCACTTTGTTTACAAACTTGCTTATTCTTTTTTTGGGCTTTATTTGTATAAAACTAAGAAACAGATCCTAACCACTGAAAATGAGGCAAAAAGAGAAAGACGTTTAGGGGCTCTGCAAGAGTGTCAATCCCATGCTCTAACTCTTACAATGTGTTTTCTGTTTTCTTTCTTTGTAAGATTATATGTGGCAGCATAAGAGATCTTTCTACACTTTGCTCTGATCTTGTGTCTACATAAGTAAGAGGAAAAACCCACCTTACCTTATGGGAGCTCAGATTGACGCCCAGCTTTAGTGCAGAGTCTCTGTTACTTCCTGCATACAACCCCCCTCCTTGCCGAAGGAACTTGGCAGCTCCATTGACAAGACATATGTCTTTCCATAACTTCACAATTTATGACTCTGTTTACAATGAACCCTTTGCAGTTTAGTGGTAGATCATTCTTTAGATTCCTGGAAGCACAACCACCTTTAGTGGGACAGGCATTCAAGGAATGTACCATTGAAAAATGGTTTTGCAGTGCCCCGTAGTGTGATGTGAGAGTTGTGTCAGACTATTTACAGTTAGGTTTATCACTTCTTGTGGTTGGGTTTGAGGTAGAACAGGACCTCACTTCAAAAATATAAGGGAAAAAATGTTGAATATATAATGTATAAGACAGGAAAATATTTCTGAAACATATACTTCTATCATTAAATCTACCTACTGATCTTTGTTATCTTAAAGCCAAATAAGCATCATTTGTTTGCCTTTTAAAAGACTTATTTTCTTCTTGCTTGTTCTTGGACTTTGGGACATCACAGTGATACAACAATCAAGAAATTTTCTCTCTCCTCTTCCTTAAAGTCTCTTGAATCATGTTTCTATTTTGTCCTCGAATTAGCATATTCCTTGCTTAAGACCTTTGCATGCTTTCCTTATTTATAGGATTTGAAAGGTTTATTTTGAAACAGACTTTGCAGAGAGTCTACCATGAAGTCTAAATACACCAGAAAACTGATTTTAGGATAGAGTTGCTCAGAATCCTCAAAAGCCTTCTGTGTTAGAATGAGGAAAGCTACTAAAAGGCTATTTTTTTCTTTCACTGTTCAAACTGCAAAGAAACAGGGTGGGATTTAGCCTTTTAACCTTATAAATAGAACCAAGATAAAAAAGCACAACAGAAAACATCTTTGCTAGCTATCGTCAAAATCCATCCTCTTTCTATCACTTTAACGACCACACATTCCTGTCCTACAGGTTCACTCTTCCAGACCTTCAAACAGTTTTGTGTTGCAAAATCTGGGTCTTCATTATGTACCTGATATTTTTTTTTGAGGTATTGTGTTTTATCGTCAGCAGGCTCATTTTTTAGCATCACGTAGATCAATTCTGGATGAAAGACAGCAGGCTCTCCCTCCAAAGTTAACAAAATAATTCAGGGATGATGCAGTGCCTTGTCATGACAGTACAACACAGGTCATTTCTACCATTTGTCACCAGTAAAGTCAGGCACCCCAGCAGCAGAATCACTAGTGTTCTCATTTGTCTTTGGTAGTGGGTATCACCTTTGACTGTGCAGCAGAATTTCAAACTATCATTAAAAAATCGTTAGAACCCCAAATGGGACATTGTGAACCTATGCTTCATTCAGAGTAGTTTTCCTGAGCTCTCCCAAAGTTGAGAGCAGCAATATCAGTGATGTATATAAATTGCTGTGCCATGCCATCTATGTCTTTACTGTGGACTCGTTCAACCCAATACTTCTTTTCCGCCTGCCTGTGAACACAAAGTGAACTACTTTTTGGAGCACCCAGAGCCTGTGCAGGCTGCACAAAGCTTCACCAAAGCCGCTTCTTTATGTGGATCAGTATCAGTGCCGTGTTGTTCATTTGACATAAGGCACTTAATTATGAAATGCTTTGATGCCCTGAACCTCAGTGCTTTCTTTGAGCACTCTAGTACCTGCAAAATCCATAAGACTCTTTCCCCTTTTGAAACAGTCTAAGCCGCTTTTTATTAAAGCTGCATTGTGAATTATACAGCAGATTTCTGTTTAATAGTCAATACTTTACAACACTCTTCAATTACATACACACTTTTAATTAAAAATAATTAACTTAAAAAAGGCTAAACCATGTGGATTCGATAGCCAATAGGATAAGTTACTGACATCACAAACTGCTGTGGGACATGTATTATGTGTTTTACAGGAAAGAAATAGTTTCTTTCTCACAGTCTGAAATATTTCATTTCCTGACCAGACCAAGTTCATAGTCTCTTTTGCAGCCAGCTTCCTCTGAATGGCTCAATATCCACCAGATTAAAAGAAACAATGATCTTTCTATAGAGAAGACCTGAGATTTATGTACATGTATGAGGTTTATCAAGCATGTAAAGCTATTAAATAAGAAGACATATGTTTCTTACTCAAGGCACACAGAGCAGCATCATGCCAAGAAGCCATTTCAGCACACTTGCTTAGCATAGGCTAACTCCTTTATTATGAAAGGAAGTTGATACGATTGCAGCGAGGAACCTGAAATTTTTATTACATTTAAAGCCAGGTAAAGACATATCCTGTATCATCTTAAGGAATTGATACAATTTCTTTGTCAGTCAGCATACTTACTTGAAAAGTGAAGGTTCTGCTGAGCCTCTTTATAAACTGAAGGTTTTAGTTTTCCCAGAAATATAAAATATCCAATTATAGGCCGTGAAAGACAGATTTCTCTAGGGAAGATGTATCTGCATGGAAATGACAGTCTCCTATAGCTGTGAACCCAGACTCATGAATTTTATGTTCAAATCCATAACCAAAGGTTTTGTAAGGATTTTGGCTGGGGAGTGCCTACTCATTTACCTTCATGAGGGCCCTGGAGACAGAACCGTTACCAGGATATCAGATAAGCCAGACTTGTGGTGCTTACCATCATTGTATATGATGCCAGAGCAGACACATGTGATGGAAGGAGGCCATATCTCCATAAGGCTGATCCCTATAGATGGCAAACAATTTTACAGCTCTTGCTGACATGCAGCCTGACTCCTTCCATAGTTTTCATAATCCTGGAGTGTGGTCACAGCAGGTTATTATGAAGAGCAAGTTTCCTATTCCTTCCTCAAGGAAGGACTCTCCTACATAAACTGTACTTTATATCTTCCGCTCATCTTTGGTTCTTCTGCAGGGCTCTGGATGCTCCCTCTGGCATGTGCTCCTGCTGACCCCATCAAAAAAGAACATCCAGAAGAATGCAGTGATGAGGATAACAAAAGGAGGTTCTTTTGGAGGGATCTTGGGACACTTGTTCATATGGCTTCTGAAAATGGCACTGCATTTTCTAGATTTGGAAAAACTGTGTCACTAACCTTCTTGGAAAGTTCTGTACTTCTATCCGTTCTCTGTGTGGGATTTGCTGAAATTCTTGTGTGCTTTCAGCTATAAATATTTCTTCTTTCTTTTGACTTCTATCCAAAGTGTCTGCAAATCTGTTTCCTTAGTCAAGAACAGCACAGGAAAATACTGGACAAAGAAAAAGGTATTAGAAGCAGAAACAAAGTAGGTATTGTTTCATTCCGTTGAAGGAGGTAATACACAAAACACACGATAAACAAGGCTACTTACCTAGAATTTTGAAAAAAACTCTGCTAAAAACAATTTACCATTTTTAGGAAAAAAACAGTGTTTCCTTGCTGCTATTTTCTGGTAGTTCCAAGTGGCAGGAGAGAATTAAAAAGAGAGGGAAGGTATTTACAATTCTGATGAAGGGGTAGGTGTTGAAAACCTTATGTGTGATTGCAAGAAGGATTTGGTCTAGGCTGCAACTGACTGCTGTCTAGTATACTGAGCAAGGAAATGGTAGCGCACAGATCAGCAAGCGCTGCAAGGCTCAGCTCTGATCCTGACTGGCACCGATTAAGCTCTATGATGCGTCATGGGCTCTGTCCTCTGCCTCATGAGAGCTCAGTTATGCTACTTAGAATCGTAGAATCATAGA
>VZSF01003942.1:235302-245613 GCA_013398295.1 Chionis minor | reverse complement strand
GCTCTTGCCTGGCGGGTTCCCCCCGCCGGAGCCGCATCTGTCTCCCGATTTTTCTCTTGTTGCCCATGGAATGTAACGGGAAAATAAGACAATAAAAATCCCGTTTGTCTCGCTGGGCCGCCCCCGTGTCTTTGGAGGGGCGGGGAGGTGTCAGGGGTGGCTTTGGAGCTTGTTTTGAGGGGGTTTGGGAGGTGAGGGGGGAGCGGGCAGTGCCGATTCGGGAGAAATCTGGGTTCCCTGGGGCTTTGGGTTGGGAATCAGCTGATTGGGGAAAGATTTGCAATTAGTGGGTTTGGATTTTTTTTATAAAAAAATTAATTATTTAACTGTTTATTTACCAAAAAACCCCCAACCTGTGAGTTTTTTTAATTATTTTTTTTTACATTTTGAATTTTTAAAATTTTGGTTCTTTCCTTGTGCGGGTAGTTGCGACGCGCTCTGTGTGGCGGGAGGGAGGGGACAGCAGTGTCACACGTGTCCCCTCTGCCGGACGCTGGGATGCGCAGGACGCCGAGAAACGGGCCCGGGACCATGGAGGTGCCGGCGAGCGAGCGCTTCCTCCCCCCTGCGTTTTTGGGGAGATTTTTTTGACTATTTGCAAGGCGGTCAATCAGCATTAAATTAAATCCAAAGGGTTCCTAGTCATCTTTCATACAGTATATTTTTTATTATTAATTTCTTCCAAAATCCCCTCTGGCACAGGTCTGGGGGGTCAGGCAGGCACCGCTCCATCGCCCTTTTGCCTAAAACTCGAGGAATTGAGAGGAAAAACGGGGCAGCTGAGCCAAGTTGGGGGGTCAGAGCCTGGTGCCTTGAAACCCCCGGGGACCAGCGGCGCGCGGGATCCCGGTGGGATGCTCGGAGGGGTTGGAGACCTCAGAAACCAGCTGCCGGATTTAGGGGTTTATTGCGATTTAGGTTTTTATTAGGATTTAGGGAAAGCAACAGGATCCTGGAAGCAGTTACAGAGAAAAAGAGAGGTCGGAAGGGGAGGCTGGAGCGCGGGGGGAGAAGTTTAGGAGGCGGCGACTGGGAAATTCCGAATGGGTTAACGCAGCTGCACAGGATGGATAAATCCTCCCCGCGGAGCATCCGATCGATTGCTGGAGGGCTCCGACATCCCCAGGCCGATGGTGCTGGAAAGCCGATGCCTCGAGCTGCCGTTTAATCGTACCTTAAAATTAAAAAGCAAAACAATCGCCTCCATGGGACGGAGGCTCCCCCTAAAACCCCTCCGGGCGCTTTGAAGCAGCGGCTGATTTTCTCCTTTGCGAAGACGCGGCGGCGGCGCCTCGCGGAGACCGAAATGGGATGGTATCCCAGGCAAACGCAAACCATCCCACCCCGTTAAGGCTGAAACGGAGCGTAAAATATCGGAATGAAGCCTGGGGAGAACAAACCAGCCTCATTCTATTGTAAACTATTAAATCCCACCCCCCAAAAAAACCAGCTTAATTTTCCTTGTCTTATTTTATGGCAGACAAACAGCAGAGGATCTGCGTGAGCCAGGAAAACCGAGGAGCCGCGCTCTGCCTTGGCGCCCAAACCCCCGGCTTCGCGGCTACATTTTCAAATCCCTCGTTTATTCGTTTTATTAATTCCCCGCGTTCGCCGGTTGAGCCGACTTACGCGAGCGGCGGGAGCGCGGGCGGGAAGGGGATGCTGCGGGGCTCCTCCCGCAGGGACCTCTTGGTGGAGCTGCCCAAAATAAGAAAACAGCCCCCGGGGGGAAACAAAAACTGCGTTATGGAGGGGGCGGGGGGGGTGGTGGCGAGGCGGGAGGGTGTTTCCCAGCGCCGTCCCCTGTCCCTCTCCCCACTTCACCTGTAGCGCTTGGTGTTGATGAGCCAGTGCACAAAGTCCTTGGCCTTCATCTGGTCCAGGTAGCGGGTGAAGTCGCTGGTGAAGGTCCCTTCCGAGTGTCGCTTGATGTTGGAGGCGAAGCTGTGGGCGCTTCGCGATTCGTACGCCTGCCACCTGCTCCGGAGAGAAGGATGGGGCCGGAAAACGGGATTTAAGGCACAATCGTGGCACGGGGACCCTGCGCCCCATCCTGCACGAGGTGCCCAGGGCAGGGGCTGTGTCCTCTCTAGTCCCTCACTGTGCGGAGCATCCTCCGGAAAAGCCGTAATAATGCATAAAAATGATTTTCACTTCTGGGGGGGGGGGCCCACCATGCTTGGCCAGGGTTGTTCCCCGCATAAAATCTGTGCAATATCCGACCCCACGTTATCCGCCTTGCGCGGCTGCGGGGGGTGCGTGTCCTTACCCTGCTCCCTGCTTCCCGCTCCTGGGAGGGAGCCCGGTGTCACCCCAAGGTTCACACCGGTGTCATCCCGAGGTTCACACCGGTGTCACCCCGAGGTTCACACCGGCCACCTCCAGCTCCAGGATGGAGACCTGGTGTTGGCGTCCCCCCCCACTTTCCCAAATTCACCCCGGCAGAAGGTCCTCAAGGTGGTCTCCACCGGCGCGGTGCCGGGCTCAGCCCCCTGCCCAAAGCATCGCCCCGTCCCGGCTCTGCCCCACCGCGTCCCCATCTCTACTCTGACACCAGAATTCCAGCGGGGGGGACACGGCAATGGGCCTGTGTGGGCTGGTGGGGAGCCAGGAGGGAGCTTGTCCGGATAAATGCAAAAGAAACAGGCACACGGCAACAGCCCCGGAGCCGGGAGAGCTGGCGGCGTCGGGAACGGGGAGGGCTGAGCTGCTGCGACAGCCCCCGCCGCCGCCGGCCGCCTCCGCCGCCCCGTACCTGGACGTGTCATCCAAGTCCTTGGGGCCCATCTGCCACCCTGCCGGGATGAGCACGGCAAACACCAGCCCGGAGAGGGAGAGCCACCGGCCCAGCTGCATTTGTCCTTCTGGAAAAGGCAGAAATGGAGCTAGAAACCTCCAGGGCTGCGATCGCCGTCCCCGGCTGCCCCTCGCAGCCCCCGCGGGAGCCCTGGTAGCACCGTGCGGGACGGATCCAGCCCGGGACAACCTCCTTCCCAGGCATCTCGGCACCGTTTTGATGGATCCGTGTGAAAAACGGCATCCTCGCCATCACCCATCGGCACCTCTGCCCTGGCTCGGGCGCAGGCACAGGAGAGCAGCTTTGCGCAATCTGAAGCTGTAATTCATTGCAATAAACTTTATCGCTAAACCTCTCCTGTCCTAGGTCGGAGCGATATTTCCCCCTGGAGCTTATCAGCAGGGTGCTGGGGAACTTGCCCCGACCGTTAGCTGCTCAGATAGCAGCTTCCGACAGAGTCCATTAATTAGAATTTTACATTTCTTCCCTTTGCTGGATGCCTTAGCAGTTCGGGGTGGGGGCGAAGCGCCGAACGCCACCCGCTATTCGCTGGAAATCAGCCTTTTGGTCACCTGTCAACAAGCGCTTTCCTCACTCTGGTTTAATTTCTTCAGAGATTGGTAATAAAAGAGAGGAGGAAAAGGCACTTACCTTCTGCAAGGACAACCGTTCCCCTCAAAGCCAGATCCTGTTTTCCTCCTTCAAGCTGGTTGTGGCCAAACTCTTCTCCTTACCGGTGCTTTTAAGCTCGTTAGCAGGATGCTAAAAGCTGACGGGTAGGTCACCCGTACTCCCAGTTTTAGTTGGACGGGTCATTATGAATCATTACAGGATTTTTTAAGTGGGGCTGTTGCAAAAAATACAGTTGTTGCCATATTTTCCACCTTGCGCCTTCAGCGAGGGGCTGGTTTGTTGGGGTTTTTTTGAGGGTTTTTTTTTTGTGTGTGTGTGTTGTCGCTGTTTCTCTTTTCTATTTTTTTTTCCCACTTCTTGGACCGACGGAGTGACCTGTCGGTTTCCTCCTTGCAGGTGAGACGGCCCCGTGTTGCCACGGCACATCTTGTGTGGAGAAATGATTCCCCTGCCCGCAGGGCTGCCCTTTCCAACACCTTTGGTTTGAGTTAAAAAACATTAAGAAACAAGCAAGTAAAAGCAGCATTTGGGTACCCGAGCACTTGCTGCTGCTTCCCGCCGCGTGACGTCCGGGTGGGAGCTCATCAGCTGGACAGGCGCCGCTTTTAATCTCAGCCTGGTTTTGTCCCCCAAGGCCAGATCTGAAATTGGGGCCATTCACCATCAATTTCTTCAATTTGGGGATGACGGGAAGCCCCGCGGGTGGCTGCAGATCCGGCCCGGCGTTTTTCCCCGTGGGATATCCGGGCTCAGCCTGGGAGCTGGGGGAACTCATCTGGAACTCATCGGGCCAAGGACAATAGTTCTGCAGGGGGGTCTCCTGGGAACTGGGCTCATTTTTTAAAATCCTTGAGTCCAGCAAAGGAAAAAAAGGCTTGGGAAGAGCAAAACCGAGGGTAGCCCTAAAGAACCGGATCTGGCCCCGGAGGAGAAGGTGCCGGCAGCTCTGGGCGGACACGGAGCGAAGCCCGCGGCTCCGTGAAGATGCTGGGAGGTCGGATGAGCTTTTGAGGGGCTGCTCATTGGGAGGATTGATGGCGGGCTGCGTTTCTGGGGCAGTTTTAAGATATTTGGGGAGCTCTTGGCTGAGGAATGTCTACAATTCAGCACTCGGGGACACACACACACACACACTAAATGTGCCCTTGTCGCAGAGACATGGTCACCGGGCAGAGAAAAGAAAGTCTTAGGAAACTGGGCCACGTTTCTCCCCCACCCAACGCCGGCCACTGGAAGAGACAAGGGCTCCAAGTCCTGATTTCTCCGCCACTTACTGTCCTCTGCTCCTGGGACCTTTCTTCTCGTGGTTGGGTAATTATTATTATTCTACCAAAGAGATTGCTGTAATTATTGTTACTGTCAAAATATGGCTGGTGCTCAGGGGACACTCAGCTTGAAGAGCCTTTTAATTAGGGCCAACAATGGCCTTATGACAAAGCCTGACATCAGAGGAAGAAGGTAGGAGATTAATTAGCTCAGCCATCGGAGGAGAGGTCCAGATCTCCTACCCGTCACCTGGACGGCGTATTTATTAATTAGCTGGCGGTGACACTGTTTGCGATGTCCCCCTGGCCCAGGAAGACACACGAGCTCTCTGCAGGGGTGGGGGGCTCAGGAGAAGAGAAATCCAGCTCAGCCAGTGCCTGTCGTCTTGCTTCTTGCTGTTCTTCACCCTGGCTCCCAGAGTCAGAGCGGGTTGGAGAGATGTCCCACAGGACACGTTCTCTGCTGCCCGTGGCTGATTTTCAGCAGCCCGTTGGGATGTGGTGGTCTCCCAAGTGTCCTCCGTGGTCTTCCCCTTTCCAAGTGTCCTCCATGGTCTTCCCCCTTCCACCTGGGTTGAGTTGCTGGTGGCTCCCCCGCCCCGGAGAACCGCACCACGCGGGCATGGACCCGGCTTTGTAGATGTACCTGCAGATCTGGATTTTGTCCTGTTTTATGACTCGGAGAGGTTTTTACAGACAGCAGGTGGCAGCCTTCCTCTGCCCGTCCTTCCTCTGCCTCGCAGCCTCCTCCTCATCGCTCGGCAGCTCCAACGCACCCGCTCTGTCCCTGCGAGGACCAAAGCGATGGGGATGTGATGTCCCTTTCTTCGGGGACGGAACACCCAGGCTGGGGGATGCCGTCGGTGGTGGCACGGTGATGCCACAGCCCAGCTGGGGTGGTTTTGGCTCAAATCCTTGCTCTGTGTGCATCTTTGGAGGGGCACCTTTGAAAACACACGAGCATCCTGCGCTGGACCAAAAAAGTTGGTAAGGGAAAACTCCTGGGCTCTACTCCACGTCCACCAGCCCTTAGATAAACTCATCCATTCCCCATCCAACCTAATTTTCCCATTAGGTGCCCCAGGACCGGCTGTGTGGCTGACCTGCCCACCCTGGCCAGTCGTGGTGCCTCAAGCAGGAGGAGCCAGGCTGCTCTGATGGGGGTGGTGGGACGTGGCCTTGCTGGGCTGTCCAAAATCAGGCTGGAAACAAGGCGGTTTGCGCTTAAGCCTGCTCTTAAATTCATCACAGACCTGCCAGGCTTCATCCTGCCACCAGCCAGCTCCTGTTTTGGGGCTGTTTTTCACTGCCCGGCACGATGAGGTCAGGCTGGCATGCCTTGATGCCTTCATGCCTTGATGCCTTCATGACTTGATGCAACCACAAAGTCACCTTAGGTACATCAAAGTGCTCCAAAACTACTGTCCGGTAGCTGCAGGCGCCATGAAATCAAACGATGGTGAATTTTGGAGGGATTTACTGTGAACGAAGAGGAATAAAGTCTTTGACTTCACCTTCTTGGATCCTCTGCAAAGAGACCTTCCTCTCCCGTTGGGGTGCATTTTGGGTCTAACCCAGTGCAAGGGAGCCGGGGATGGAAACCCCTTCCCCTGTGCATCCCCCTATCCACAGTTCAGAGCCTGCTGCCCCATGGATCAGCTCTCTCCGCTCCTGTTTTTCCAGGGCCTCCTCCCTCAGTTTTACACCTGTGCGTCAGAGCGTGCTGCCTCTCGCTGGCAGTGGCTACTGCCAAGGCACAACTGGGCAAAGAAAGACCTCCTCGGGTCAGCGGCTTGGCCTGAAGCACCTCCTTCAGGGTGACACCGAGCGCCCGGATTCAGTTTCAGAGTCTTTTCAGCTTTTTTCCCCATGTTTTGCTTTCCAGCGGTTCTCTAAGAGCGAAGGGAAGGCCATTAAAGAAAGATTTTCTGTGTTCCCCGCGAGGTATTTTGGCAGCTCTGAAGGGACCTGGATTATTTTCCTGCCTCTCGTCCCCTTCATGCACGTGTTTTTAGGCAGAAAACACCATCTGCCTTTGACGCGGCAGCCAAGAGCCCGCAGCCTCCTGGCTTGTGCTGACCCTTGGTGCCGGGGAGGAAGAGTGTGGTGGGGTGCAGAGATGGTGCTGAGCTACACGCCAGGCTGGGACAAGCCCATTTGGAGCCGTGAGCCCTTATGAACAGGAGTCAACGCCACCTCCCCTCTCCCAAAACCGTGCTCGGGCTGTACCTACCCTGTGGTGGATCTCCATTTTTGGTGAATGGTTAACAGGGCCGAAGGAAACTGGGTGAGATCCCTCTTGCTCCCGGCTCCCATCGCTGTCCTGTCCCCTGGCACCTTTCATGACCACTGGACATCCATGAGACAGACACACGTGGCAAGGAAAGCCACGTTGGGTGCCATGGCCAAGGGTGGGCTTCCCACGTGGGAAACTTAAACACGAGCCTGGAGAAGGGGAGCAGGTTTCCTTTGTGGATAGTTGGACAAAGAGCCGGCTGGGCTGGGAGACGCGTGAGCTAACGGGGAATTGCAGGCAAGAAGCTCTTTCATCAGGGATGGGGACACCTGGTGGGAATCCAGCTGTGGGGACACTGCTGGAAGAGTGTCCCTGCTCCTCCTCATGAGTGGGAGCCGCTGGCGGTTGGGCATGGGGTGAAGGTCAGATTAGAGGTTCTGTCCTTCCACCTGGGCTAACGGAAGCTTTTTGCCTCCTTCAGCGACAACCCCAGCAATCAGCCCCGGGCAGGTGGAGCGGGATGTGGGACACCTGGCTGAGCCCTGCCTGCCTACAAAACCTGGGGCTCAGCTCTTCCAGGGTCCTCAGCTCTTCCGGGGTCTTCAGCTCTTCCAGGGTCCTCAGCCCTTCTGTGGTCCCCAGCCCTGCTGTCCCTCCTGTCCACTGGCTGTCCCACGCTCCCGGCGCAATGCTCCACGATGAAAGGTGGGTGCTTCCCTTTTGCTTTCGGAGGAGACCGGTGGCTGTGCCAGGTGCTATTAGATGGTTTTCCAGGGAGTTGTGGGTGCACTGAGCAGGTTTGGTCCCTCGGGGCACCCTGGCCCAGCACCAAGTGATTACTGGTTTGTGCTGGGGCAGCTCGGGGCAAGAGAAGCTGCCGGCGCACGGGGAGCCCCTGGGGCGATGCCCGTGGGGTTGGGTGGCTGTGGGAAGGTTGGGTGGTTACGCGCCCGCAGCCTGCCAAAACCCTGATTTAGGGTTTAGGTGGCTTTTCTGACTCCCTTTCTTTATCTGAGACAAAGGGAGATGGTGGTCGATAGCTTATTTCTAAGCGTCCCCTTGGATTTGAAATGTGGAGAACTTTATCGGGTGTATTTTAGTTTTTTACCTGTCCCTTCTTCTTGTCCCTAATGCCATAAAAATCTTGGACCCTCAGGAGAGACGTTACTGGGTTGTGTGTGGGCGAAAAAGTCCCCAGACTCTGGTCTGGAGCAAACGTGTCTGAGGTTTTAATTTCAGCCTCTTGATTTCTATGGGGTCTCACTGGGCTTGTGTGTGACTAAATAACCCTGAACTCCTCAGCTCTGCGAAAAATCCCCTCCTGGAAACCTCCTTTGGCTGTTTGCAAAGGCTTTTAGGTTGGCAGCGGTTGCTGGTAACTGGCTGACGAAACCTGATCGTGCCATAAATCAAACCCTCTTCGCATTCAAATGCAACAATTAATCCTGGGTGTGTTGGTGTAATTAGATGACAAATTATGCCTCAAGATTCACTTGCTTGTTTATATAGAGAAGCCGTGTTTGCTCGGCCGGGGAGGGCTGGCGCTGGTTTTCAATCTACCCCAGGGGATGGCAAACGCTGAGCGCGGGGAGCTGCACCCTGCTGCAGCTGCAGAATTCAGACCCTTTGGCCCCCGCCGCTTCACCTGGGGACGGAAAAAGCTCGTCTGCCCACTTGCACCGACTGGTTTTTGTGGCGAGCTTGGGCTGTCTGAGCCCTCCTTTTGCCAAGATGCCAGCACGGGGTTTATTCTTGCGGTGCTCGTGCCTCGTGTGGGAGGGTTTGAGCCCCACCAGGTTGGGGCAGGGGTTGGCTTTGTCAACACTCTGTCAGGTGTATTTTATTTTTTTTAACCTGTCCCTCCTTCTTGCCCCTAATGCCATAAAAGTCTTGGACCATCAGGAGGGACATTACCGTGGTGTGTGTGGGCAAAAAAATCCATGCTTAGGTAGAAGCACCCCCAGCAGTGGGTGTGCTGGTCTGGTCTTGAGACTGTAGGGCGTTAAACAGCCAGGGCACAAGCTGGAAAACCCAGCAGCTCATCCGCAGCTGGAGTTTTGTGCTCGGGATGCTCCCGGTGCTGCAGCACATCCCGTTTACAGTTGGTCCCGGATGCGCCCTGCGGTGGGAAGAGCCTCCATGAGGCAGCGAAGCGTCGTTTCACGCGGTCCACGCTGAAAGGCTGGGGTGGCTGGTGGAGCAAAGGGGTGTTCTGCAGGTGCATCGCTGGTTGCATGGGAAAAAAAATTAGTATTTGCCTGGGAAAAAAAAAATAGTATTACTGGGTCCAGTGCTGGGCTCCCCAGCTGAAGAAGGACAGGGAAGTGCTGGAGAGGGGACAGTAAAAGGGCATGAGAGGGGACAGTAAAAGGGCACAAAGGTGCTCGGGGGCTGGAACATCGTTCTTACGAGGAAAGGCTGAGGGAGTTGGGTGTCTTTAGCCTGGAGAAGAGCAGGCTGAGGGGGGATCCCATCAATGCTGATCCATACTCAAAGGGAGGGGGCCAGGAGGAGGAAGCCAGGCTTTTTCCAGTGGTGCCCAGTGATGGGACAAGAGGGAATGGACACAAACTTGACCCTGGGAAGCTCCATCTGAACACGAGGAGGAACTTCTGTCCTTTGAGGGTGGCAGAGCACTGGAAGAGGCTGCCCAGAGAGGTGGTGGAGTCTCCCACTCTGGAGACATTCCCAACCCGCCTGGACGCCATCCTGTGTCCCCTGCGCTGGCCGGGGGGTTGGAGGAGATGATCTCCAGAGGGTCCTCCCAGCCCTGGGGATTCGGGGATTCTACTCGAGCCCAGGATCTCGTTCTTGCAGGAATGCTGCCTGTGGAGAGGGAGAGCCCAGCTCTGCTGGTTAATGCTGTTCAGCTGCAGCTTTTAGTTTAGAACCCAAAGGAAAATCCTAACACAGGGAACATGGCAAAACTCCAGGAGAAAGGCGTATAGATAAAAAGCCTGTTGATGTCACCAGTGCTACTAGGTGTGTATTTACACACTTGGCTTAAACGAAGCTTTTATCCACTGATTAACTGTTCTTATGGGATTTCTTTGTGAAACACCTGTAGATGGCTTTTTACCTGCTGAGAACAAAATAAGCTGATAGTGTTTTATATCCCTTTCCCTTATGATGGCGACCGGTGCTGATAACCACCATCGTAATTCCTATGGACTCTGATCCCCAAGTGGAGGGCAGTGGGTCTTGGTGAGAAAGCAATTGGCTGTTTGGATAAGCAGCTTAAAAAAAAAAAAAGAAAAAAAATGAGGAATTGTTTAAACGAGTGGAGAAAGTGGCTCATTTTCTCTGGCTGATGCTGCTTTGGCAGGAAAACAGCTGCTCTGTCACCAAATAAATACAGCTGCTGGGAATGAGGTGGCGGG
>VZSF01003942.1:178338-235276 GCA_013398295.1 Chionis minor | reverse complement strand
GGGGGAAATCCCAACTGTTAGAAGCTGAAAGGATTGTTGGGGAAGGAGAATTTATGTTTTTCCATTATTTGTGGCCTTTTTTAAAAAAAGGCAAATTGTGCAGGATGTTTTAAGCTTGTTTGCAGCCATATTATTTTTTTTTTCCAGGCTGCACAAGAGGGCATTATACCAACCTGCAGCTGCACCTTGCTCGTGGGCAAAGGAGCTCTTGCTCTCTTGCCAGCCAGGAATAATGTCAAGCCGGCAGAGAAGGGCCTGTATCCTGGAGGACACATGCCAGAGGATTTGTTTTATTTTGCTGGCTAGTGGTTATTTTTTTAAGGAGTTGCTACTGAGCCGAACCAGTTCCCTGATCCTGTGCCCAGTTCTGCTGCGTGGGAAGGGTCCCGGAGGACTCGTCCTTCCCTTGCTCCTGCGCATCCCGAAGCGGATGGGAGGCAACGAGCTTGGGGACCTCTTGTTTTGGAGTAAACCAGCCCAAATCCTGAGCGGGCTTCGCCCCCGGGTGGGAGCTCGGACAGTTCAGAGGCCTCCACTGGGCTGTGGTTTAACAAAGCTGCGTTTAATCCCCTCCGCGCTTGCTAAATCCCCGCATCCTCCTCGCTCTCGGCAGCTGTGCCTGGGAAACCCTCCCGGCTCTGGAGCTGACCTTTCCCAACAAAGCACCTTTGTCAGGCAGACCTCAGGGCTGCGGGGCTGCTTTTTTATTTTCCCTTCTTTATTTATTACCCCCCCCCTTTTTTTTTTTATTGAAGTCACCACCCGGCAGCACAAGGAGCCATTATACCAACCGCTGTTGGACTTTGCTTATTTGCAGGAGGGAGATTAAGAACAAACGGGCAGCGGCGGGCTGTATCCTGGAAAGTGAAGGCCAAAAGCTTGAGCAAGAGGAAACTTGGCAGCAGAAACGGAGCCCGGATCCAGCCGGTGCTCAGCCTGCGGTCCCCACGTGCCGGGGTGGGAAGGAGGGAACCTTGTTTTCGCGTGGGGAGATGTGGTGGTTCTTTGGGGAAAAGTGGCTGGAAGCAAGAGTGGGGGGGTTTTTCCTCCTCAGGTGGACTTGTCCCGGTGTGGGTTCTCCTGGTCTCGTGTCCATTCTCCATGGAGCATCCCAGCGGCGGGCAGCCCTCGCTCTCCCATGGGTGCAGTGCCGGAGCACCCACGCTTGGTGCCAGGGCAGGCTGGTCCCTGTCTCCTCCTAGTTCCACACCTTGGGGCATCTGCTAATAACTTCCAACTGGGAGCTTTAAGAGGTGGGGGCTGTCGGAGGATGTTGAGGTGGGACTGGAGACGCCATGCAGATCTGTTCTGGCCCTGGCTGGTCTCTGGACAGCTTCTGCCCTTCTTCACTGTAATTGCATGATTTTGTGGGGGTAACACTCATCTTTTCCTGTGTCTGGAGCCCCCAACAGCAGAAGGACATGGGGCTGGAGAAGGCTGCGGAGATGCTGGGAGGACAGGCTGGGAGAGCTGGGGGGGTTCAACCTGGAGAAGAGAAAGCTCCAGGGAGACCTTCCAGCCCCTCAAGGGGCTCCAGGAAAGGTGGGGAGGGACTCGGGATCAGGGAGTGGAGCCATAGGATGAGGGGTGACTGTTTTACACTGAAAAAGGGCAGATTCAGGTGAGATATTGGGCAGAAATTCCTGGCTGTGAGGGTGGGGAGCCCCTGGCCGGGGTGTCCCAGAGAAGCTGTGGCTGCCCCATCCCTGGAGCTTCAAGGTCAGGTTGGATGGGGCTTGGAGCAACCTGCTCGGGTGGGAAGTGTCCCTGCCCAGGGCAGGTGGGTGGCACTGAATGACCTTCAAGGTCTCTTCCCAACCCAAACCATTCTGTGACTTCGATGTATTTATGGTGCTGCGTCTCCCTGGGTCTGCCCGTGCAGACAGCAGTGATGCCGTGGCCAGGCAGGACCAGGCAAGGCACTGGTGGCACCTCACCCCAGTGGCGGCTGTCGGTGGTGGGGGCTAAAACCCGACCCAAGGTGCATTCAACCCCAGCTCCCGTGTGAGCTGAGCCCGCGAGCAAAATACAAATTATGGTGGCTGATCTTCAGGCGGAGGTGGCATCACCTGGCCAGGGTGATGCCTATTGACAACAGGAAGGGTGGCTGTTGGCCCTCGGTGGCCAGGTGAGCTGTTTCCTGGCTCGTAAGGAGTTGGTGCCACAGCGACTATAGGCTGGGCAGAGGCTGAGTAGGAGGGGGGAGGACTCGATGCTTGTGCTCAAGAGGAGGTGGGTGCTGGCACAGCCTGTACCGTGACTAACGCCAACACCCATCCTTGCCTCTGCCATGGCTCCGTGGGGAGGTTTCTCCTCCATCAGCGGCGCTTCTGCCCATCCGCCCTGGAGGATGCACCATGGTGTCTTCCTTTGCCGGCGTGGGGGTCCCTGCAGGGGGAGGACGCCCCTGGGTCGGCGTCTTTGCGGCTCGCCTTGCTCCGGAGTTGGTCCCTGGGTGCCTGGGACTCTCCAGGGAATCCTCCTGGAGGTGGTGGCAGCGGTGGGGCTGGCCACCGTGCACTGCCTGGGCTTTCTGGGAAGAGTGGGTGTCCTCCTCCCTCGACCTCGTGGTTTGCCTGGGTGAAGAATTTTCATCCCTCGCCCCGCTTTCTGCCAGCGGGCTGGGGCATCGCTCTGTTTCGTTCTCCAGGTGAAACCAGCCTCGTGCTTCCCCTGGGAAGCCAGAAACGCCGGCTTTGAGGGTTGCAAAACTGCCCGCGGTGGCAGCAGGGTAAAGGGGGGGGGGGGGGGGGTTTTTTCCCAANGGGGGGGGGGGGGACATGCTCCCAAATTGTGGAGTGTCGTTTCTTCTCACCCGGGGGGGGCAGAGCGATGGTGAGAGCTGGGGCTGACCCTCTGCAAGGGACTGAAGCCAAGAGGTGCCTGCAACCGGTTGAAAAAAATAAATAAATTAAAAAAAAAAAATTCTTTGCTTAATTGAGAGATTGCCACTGGGTCTTGCTTCTCCTCAAGCAACTGGATCCTTCCCCTGTCTCTGCAGCTTCCCAGCAAAGCTTGTCCTTCAGGGACGTCAACTGGTGCACCAGCAGAGCTGCTGGAGACCTTCCTTAGACCGAAAGCCCTTTGCTGTGTAAAAAGAAAAAAAAGGTTTCTCGGCTGTTACAACATGTGAAAATAGTTGGGGTTTTCCTCCCTGCCAGAAAAGAAAAGANTCGTTTCTTCTCACCCGGGGGGGGCAGAGCGATGGTGAGAGCTGGGGCTGACCCTCTGCAAGGGACTGAAGCCAAGAGGTGCCTGCAACCGGTTGAAAAAAATAAATAAATTAAAAAAAAAAAATTCTTTGCTTAATTGAGAGATTGCCACTGGGTCTTGCTTCTCCTCAAGCAACTGGATCCTTCCCCTGTCTCTGCAGCTTCCCAGCAAAGCTTGTCCTTCAGGGACGTCAACTGGTGCACCAGCAGAGCTGCTGGAGACCTTCCTTAGACCGAAAGCCCTTTGCTGTGTAAAAAGAAAAAAAAGGTTTCTCGGCTGTTACAACATGTGAAAATAGTTGGGGTTTTCCTCCCTGCCAGAAAAGAAAAGAGATTTTTTTATTTTATTTTTTTTTAAGCTGTACAGTAATTACCTGTTAATAGAAAAGATACTCAGGAATGAGAAGTAGTCTGTGAAATCCTCTTAGTGCAGAGAAATTTCTAGTAGGCATGTTGAGGAAATAACCGCAGCCATTCCCCTTCCTCCTTAATTACAGTGAATACGTACAAGAATTGTGTGCCGAGGTGCTTTGTATTGGTTTCACCTGGTGATAGACCTGTAAAATAGGGAAAAAAAGGAAAAAAGCTGGTAATACAACTAGGGATAGAGTTCACTTTTATAGCCAAAGCGGGGCTGGATGTGTAGGGCCACAGGGAAGCGGGGGGGGGGATGTTGAGATCCTGCCCTTGACGTGGAAACTCCTGTTTTTGGGGGAGAAGCTGGGAAAAGGAGCGTGGCGCAGCTGCATTCCGGTGCCCCACAGGTAGAGCTGGTTTGAATGCGCAGGGATTAGCGCAGCCCCAGCTGTGTCGGCTGAAATAAAGACTTTTGGGGTTTCTCTCTGCAAAATGGCTATTTATGCTGCGGGAGTGGTGAAAGGCTGGTGGTCAGCAGTCTCCACCTCGTTAAAAATGAGGCCGAAGAAGCCTGAATGTTTAAAAATAACTCTCTGTTCGCTTCTGAGCGCGGCTGTTCCCATCTCTGGGCAGGTGAGAACAGGCAGGAGGACCTCAGGGTTTGCCAGCCCCGACCTGGGCTCCGTCCTGGCGAAGGCGAGGTCACGGCGCTCCTGGAATGCCAGGGTTTGCTCAGGATTAAACGCAATTCCTCTGCCTGGATCCAACCCAACGTGGACCGGGTGGGGAAGGGGCGCTGGGGCTGCGGAGGGATGCTGGTGGCCTCACTGGTGTCCTCGCCGGGCTCCAGCCTGCATTCACTCTATGGTTTTGGGTCTGTTCCTGCATCGGGGAAGGGGCTGAAATGCCGGTGCCCCCCACTCCATCCCTTCCCACTGACCCCAGCCCTGCGTGGGACCGTGCCGCCTGTGTTTCCCAGCCCGGCTCTGGATGTTCTCGGTGCTGCCGCAGGATCCTCTGATTCATCCTCGGGGAGGGCTCACGCCCGGGCTGGGTTTTTTCTCCTGGTTGTTGGTCGAGCTGGGAACCCCCACGTTGGCCCCCGGTTTCCCACCGCGGGGTGGGGTGTGGGATACCCCAGGACTCCGGGTTCCTCCTCCCTGGGTGGATGGATGGGGTTTAGAGCAGCGAAGTGAGGGGGATGCTCAGGATTCCCTGCGCTGGGGGGGGCGTCTGAGCACCCTCTGGGTGCTCCCTCAGGGTCCGGGGGTGCTGCTTTGGGGGAGGCCGACCTGCCCTGGCCCCGTGCTTCGCTGTGGGTCGCTCCGAGAGGGCTGTCTCTGGGATCTGGCGGCACTTTAAAGTTTTCCCTGGGGCTGGGGTCGGCAGAGCATCTCCTGCGCCACGTGAGCTTCCGCCCTCTCCCCACCAGAGAGGGGCTTCACGTCCTTCCCCCTTGTGAAAGGGGAAACTGAGGCACGGGGGGGTTATCGACAGCGGCTGATCCCCGAGGAGGGGTGAGATGGGGGGGCTTGAGGCAGGGTGCAGGGATTTTCGCTTCCTGGCTCTGCTGCCGCCCTGTGGGACCCAAAATAAGGGCTTTTCCACCTCCTTTTTTTTTTTTTTTTTTTATTCTCCCCGCTTGTCACCCACCCCGACTGCTGCCAACTGGAGGGGCAAAGGAAAACGAGGGATGATGCTGTGCTGCTGCCCAGGCTCATGCAGTGCCACGGCCCCGACTGCAAATCTGTGTGAAAATGTCGGTGACGTTTCCTGCCCTCCCTGGCGCCGCTGTGCGCAGGTGGCGTAACCCATCCGATAGGGATTGAGCCACATCGGGGATCCGGGAGCTGCCAGGCCAGTGTCTCCCACCTCCCCGGGGCTCCATGCTGGGGGCAAACTGGCCAGGAGAAGAGGGGCTGTGGTGGCAGAGCTCTGCGCGGGGCTGGATTTAGGGAGCTGCTGGGAGGGAGCTGCTGGGAAGGTGCCAGCAGGCAGCGTCCCCGTGCCCAGGTCAGGAGCGAGATGCTTTGGCAGAGCGCGGTGGCAGAACTGGAAGAGCAGGGCTACGGCAGAAGGTCAGGGCAAAGGTGTGGGTTTGGCAGCCAGCGAGGGGACGGGGGAGCATTGTGGGTCAGTTTTTGAGGGCACCCGCGGAGCCGCCTGGCAGAACTGGTGTGGCAGAAAAGCCGTGCCTGAGTCAAACTAGGGAAGCGCGTGAAGGATGGCTCCTGGCTCCTCCCGGCTCTTGCCAGCCTTGGACATGGGCTTCAATCTGCCCCGGACCTGCCACCCTGTCGTGAGCCACCATGCGCTCGTGCCTGTTTCTCTTTCTTGGGACTGATGACTGTCACCTCCCAAACCACCTGCTTGTGGGGTTTGGGGTCCAAGCCCTTGCTCTCACCCTGGCTCTTTGGGATGGCTCTGCACCCAGCTTAACCCCCTTTTTTATTTTTTTTTTCCCCCCCCTAAAGTTTGATACCCTGAGCAGACTTGTACCCGTCGCTTTTTGGTTTTTTTAAAATTTCCTTTATTCACAATAAATAATATACTATATTACAAAGATCTCCACACAAAATCCAAAAAAAAAATCGCGTTCTTCCTGCAGCCACGAATAAATAGGTCTCACCAGCGGCAGCTAACGCGTGAAAGAGCATCTACGAGCAGCATGGGCCCTGTGGTGGGGGAGAAAGCGGGGAATTCTGCGGCACCCACCTGCCCAAAGCGGTCACTCTGCTATGCTGGGATCTACACAGCGTTTCCGTCCCCTGGGCCACCGGACGCAGGGGTGAAACCCTGCGGGCGCTGGGATGTGCCGTCTCAGGCCTCTGAAAATCATGCAGAACTCGCCCCTCGGAGGGCAGGGGTGCAGCCGAGGGGGTGTGAAACCACAGCTGAGACTCCTTCGAGGAGCCGAGACTCCTTCGCTGGGCTTGGCTGGCTGCCGTTTAAGCTAGGAGAGGTTCTAGCACTCGCACTCACGTAGAGGGGTTATATACACAGACACTGCAATAGTCCGTCCTTTCTTAGGCACAGAGGGTCTTTGAGTTACAAGACTTTTGCTTAAGAGTCTACTGTAGCTGGATGCGTTCATCGTCTGGCTTTGGTGCACACGTGAGCCCACGTGTGGGGCTCCTTCCCTTCCTTTTGCTTGGTTTTTCCCAGCTGTTCCTACGGTGGGGTCAGCTCCATGGACTTCTTCCTCTCCTCTCTATGCTCTTCCCACTCCTCTTCTGACTCGTAGGTGCCCTTGACGATGGCAACCCTGTCGGACATGTTCATGCAGTAGGGGACGAGGACGTAGAAGTAGAGCAGAGCGGCCAAGCAAGCCCCAAGGATGGGTCCGACCCAGAACACCTAGAAAGCAACGAGGAAGAGGGTGAGAGCCGGTCTTGGAGACTGGTGCACCAGGTCCAGCCACCACACCGGCATCCCTTGCTGCGCCGCATCTCCTAGCCCGGAGAGAGATGCAAATCCCCGTCCCAGGACACTTCTTGGGCTGAAACCCCCTCAAGCTTTGCTTGCTGAAGCCGCTGAGCTCTTTATGGGCGCAGAGATGTGGTGAGCTGGAAAGGAGGTCCCAAGCCTGCTCTGAGAGCCTGGGTCTGAGCTCGCAGGCGGTGTGGGGCGAGTGGGGAGCCTAAGCTGGGCTTCTCTGTGGGCTTTGTTGACCCTAGATGATGTCCTAGCTCAGGATGCACCATGGCATGGGGGGTTTATGCTTGTCTGTGCGGATAACCTGTTCCCCATGCATCGATGGGGACACCCTCCTTCGTTCTCCAGCCTCCTTTTACCCTTCCAGGCATGGGGTGGGCTCTGAAACACCCATCCCTGTGGCAACAGCTGCCCTCACCCCTCGTTGGCCCCATCTGGCCCTGGTAGCCTCTTGGCCAGCCCGTCCCGGCACGCTGCCGGTGCTCACCCAATGTGCCGTGCCGAACCTCCTCACGATGACTGCCGGCCCGAATGACCGGGCTGGATTCATGGAGCAGCCGGTGAAGTAGATCTGTTGGTGTGGAAAGGAGACCAGGTTAAGATGCATCAGGTTGCTTAGCAGAGACGAACAACTTTTCGGAAGCGGGGAACAAAATGGCCCCTGATGCTGTCTCTCTTGCAGAGAGGTGCAGATCCCCCCCATCAACATGGAGAAGGAGCCCCAGTATGTCCCGTGTTGGTTCTCCCAGTGCAACTCCCTCTGGGACCAACCGCACAGGAGTATTTTGGGGAGCTCCATCCCAGTGAGACCCTCTGCCCTGTCCTCCTGTCTGGACACTCACCCCCACCAAGTGGCCTAGAGCGACAGAGAGGCCGATGGACAGTGCTGGGGAGCCCACGTTGCCGTTCCTGCGGTTGTCCGTGGATGCAAAGATGCACGCGGCTAGCTGGAAGGTGAGGATGATCTCCACCACGAGGGCTTGGCCCGGCGTCGTGTTGTTGTTGAGCTGCAAAACCGTTGGGAGCGACAATAATTAACCATCCCTGGATTTTGGCACCACTGGGAGGGCTCTTGGGGGCTTTGCTGGTGGATTTGGGTTGGCAAAGCCACGCGTGGGAACATCCCTCGGTCCCCTGCCCAGCCCTGGGGCACAAGGTGCCGTGCTGACCATTGCTGGGCTCACTGCTGCTTTCCCAGAAAGGGAAGAAATTATCTTTCTTTCTGTTTAATGCTCCAAAATCTGTCTCTCCATGGAGCCCCACCCTTCCCGGTGGCTCCCCACATCTCCCCTTGCTCGTCTCTGCAACGCTCAGTGCTTTCCCATCAAATCCCACGCTGATCTGTCCCTTTTTCCCTGCCTTTCTTTCCCCCTTGATCCTCGCAAGCTGTTGTATCCTGATTCTTCTCCCCTCTGCTTTGGGGAGCACCTTCCCAGGAGGCTGGGGAGCAGCCAGCAGCCGCCGTGGAGGGGCACGGGATGAAGGGTGAGGTTTGGGATGAAGGCTGGGGTGCCATCATGGGGGCGAGACGCGCCGTCGTTGTCCCAGTGCCCCTGGGCCAACCGCTGGGTACAGTCAGAGGGACTCAACCCCACTGGGCACGGGAAGGGGGACGTGACCCCAGCCGTCACAACTCGCTTTTGGGCTAAAGCTGCCTGGTCTGGGAGGTGGAGCAGGTGGGAATAAGGTGTGTTGCAGCGCCTCATCCTTGTGACCGGACCCTCTGCAGCGTCTCTGCGCTGCTCCGAGGGGTCCGGACCTGGCGCTGGTTGGAGCGGTACCTCCAGCGCTCCCATTTCAGCCGGTTTCCCGGCACTGCCCCAGGGGCTTGAGAAGTGCTCCTCGCCCCTGCTTATCTCAGAGGGTCCTGCTGTCTCCCCTCCTCCTCCTCCTCCTCCTCCTCCTCCTCCTCCAGGAGCAGCCTCTCTGCACCCTCCCGTGCTGTGCTCCTTCTTCAGCTCTTCTCCACCACCTCTCTCCATCCACCTCTGCTTCCCAGCTCCCCCAACGCACTGGCAGTGGGCTTCTGCTCCCCCTGCCCATACTGGTTTGACTGGTCCCTGCTGCCTGCCCTCCCCTCTCTGTTCCAGCGCCGCTCCTATCCCAGCGCTAATCTCCAGGTGGAGAGGCTGCAGTCAAGAACATCCCAATGGTGTGCGTGACTCACTCGAGCCCTTAGGATAAAGGAAGTGCTTATTAAGGAGGAAAAAACCATGCCATTCGTTACCCCGCACAATAAAGCTGTCATGTCAATACCCCGCTGGCTGCGCTGGTATTTGCTGGCATCCCACTCCTATCCCTCTGTGCATGCAGGAATATGTGCCGAGACCAACCAACCTCATGGATTTGGCTCTCCGGGTTGGCTCCTTGCTCAGAAGGCAAGGCAAGCCCGCACGGCGAGGGGAGCTACCTCCAGGTTGGGGAGACTTACCGCGTTGATGGCCAGGTTGCCACGGGTATTGGCTGGTGTCACGCCGTAGAGGATGCCAGCCCCGGCGATGGCCCCGACCAGTTGGGCGATCACGTAGAAGAGCGTCCGGAGGAAGGAGATCTGGTTCCCGATAAAGAAGGCGATGGTCACCGCCGGGTTGATGTGGGCGCCGCTGATGTGGCCGAACGCCTGCACCAAGGTGCCGATGGCCAGGCCGAAGGCCAGCGAGATCTGAAGAATGCTGGGGAGGGCGGACGGCCACTTCAGGGCTGAGCCGAGGCCGATGAAGACGAAGATGAGGGTGGAGATGAACTCAACGAAGACAGATCGAGCGAAGGCCAGGGTTAATATTTCCTTCTTCATGGTGGGAGCGGGTGGAGGGCAGCTGGGAAGGAAGAAAGTTGAGGTTTCCTCTGTCTCCAGGCTCTTCTCTCTGCACCCGGTTGTAGGGCCATACCTATCTATATATGCAAGAGCAGCAAGGAGCTGTGTTACAAGGCGGTGGGTGGAGCCAGGGAATTAGCCAGCCCTCCCAAATTATCATGTGAAACTGGAAAAGTTTCCATCTGAAAATAACCTCGGAGCCTCTTGGTGAACCAGTGACTCAGATATTGGTGGCATTTCTTTCTCCTTCCCTCTGCAAACAAAGAGCCCCTATAGGGTGTCGCTGTGGTCGTTAGATAACGCGGTTGCATAACGATGCCGTCCTCCCTCCTCTGCTTTTCCCTTTTGCCACCTCTCACCAGGTGCTGGGTGTTTCGTTAGCAGAGGTGTAGATAATATTCCCTTCCTCTGCTGGAGAGAACTGTATTTTGGTGTGAGCAGTCTTGTTGTGGGTGCCGGGCTGGAGGAGCTCTGCTGGGGCACGGCTCCCAAGCGCCTTCGATTTGACGCGGGGTGTCGAAACGTAAAGCAAATTTAAGGACCTGGAGCTGCTCCCAGGCTGTCGAGACAGCTCAACTCCAGGAAACGAGTGGCTTGCGACTGTCCTGGGAGCAGGGCAGGGTTTTGGAGGATGGTTCGCCCGGCAGAGGAGCCCTAGGCATGGCGGGGGTTCTCCGAGGCGCGTGGGTGGAGGCAGCACGGGATGGCGTGGGTCGGATAAAGAGGGCTGGTCGCTGCAGAGCCTGAGCGGGGACCTCTTTGCTGCCTTTCTGCTCCGCTGTCCCCTCCAGAGCCCCGGCTGTGGGGTTTGCCAGCGCGGGGGCTGGCGGTCGGGGGGTGCTCGCTGCCCGTAGCCAGGGAGGGTGTCTCCTACCCTGTCATCCCCGGCCCTTTTCTTTTTTTTTTGCCTTTCAAGCTGTTGCTCAACAAGGTCAATGATTTTGCTCTTGGGAATGCCAGCGTAAAGCCACAGGCTTTGCATGGACACAGGCCACGTTTGCATGTCTCCTTTCATGTTCCCGTGACGCTGCCCTCCATCCTAAATCTCTCCAGCCGCAAATCCTCGGCTGGCAGGGAGCGGAGGGCTCGCAGCGCTGTGCAGCACGGAGCTGTTGGGGATGGAGGTTTTGGGGCGGAAAAAAGGCTCCAGTGACACTAAACAATGAATTCTTGGTTCCCTCATGGTCATTGCAGCGTTCTGCCAGGATTAATTTTATTTTTTTTTTTTTTTATTATTTTTTTAAATGGGTTTGGGTGCCAGATCTGCTCTCCTTGCTTGGTTGATTGCATCTTGCCTTTCTCCAGCGATGCCACCTCTCCGTGCCTAACACAGAGAGCCCGGGCTGGGGTTATCCAGGGCTGCCTCCGCAGAAGCGGTCGCACTCCAGCACGTGGTGAGCAACCCTCTACGTGCAGGAGAACGATAAAATCATTTAAACCCCTCTTTAAATTTAAAAAGCACTAAAAAGTGGCATTCGCTGCTGCCTTCTGCTGGGTGCAGTCAGACCTGCACACATCCCGAGGGGTCAAAAGCTCGGAGGGATTCCTCTTCAGAGCAAGAGGATGGGAATTCTTCCTCCAGAGCCGTAAATAAACGAGCCTTTCTCCTCCAGCCGTACCCAAAGTCCTGAGATCAGCAAACAGACCCGGAGAGTCTCGAGGGATCGAGGATCCATTACAGAATTAATTCCTGATAATGGTTTTCTCCTGGTTCTGCTGATCCTGGGGAAGATTGCAGAGTTAAGGACCAGATTTGTTATCCTAGAAACACCTGGTCCGTTGGCATGTTTTGGTGAAAGTTTTGCAAGCTGCTATTTCAAGACACCCTGGACAGATTCCAGCTGGAGTAATTGCTTGCCATTTCCCTTCAGCCCTGCCTGTGGCTCCAGCCGGATAAAACGCGCCTTGTTCCCATCCTCCAAACCCTTTTGCAAGGCGCCCGCCACACATCTCCCTCAGAGGTGGCAGCTCCTCCGCCGCACGCCTCGCGTTAGCCAAAAAAGCGGCGCTTGAGCCAAAAAAGATGCTCTCCTGGGTTGCCAGCTGTGGGTAACAACCTCCTAGCAAAATCCTCCGGCGGGCTAGGAGATACGATCGAATAAGGTTGGAAATGGTGGGGAAAACTTCCGGAGAGAAACATAGATGCTTCTCTAACAAAACGCCGTGCAAAACCTATTTTCCCAAGGCCGTTTGCTAGACTTTCCTCTCTGGGGCATTCCCTCTCGGCTCCTCTGCTGTCCAACCACGCTGAGCTGGCGTTGGGAAGGCTCCTCTTCCTCGCCCCGGCTGCATGCCCTCCGAGGATCCCGTACCAACGGAAAGTGCCTTTGATGTGTCAAACGAAATGAAATTGGGCAAGGTGTTGAGCAGGCGTTGCGCAGGTGCCTGCTGACAGACGGACACCTACGTGGTGGGGTCATGCACGCCTCATTTCACCCCCAGGCTTTTGGAGGAAAGGAGACGAGGTGGCTTTTGGCAAGGAGGGCAGGTTTAGCCATCTCCCTCCTCCTCCTCGCCGGTGTCGGCAGGCAAAGGAGACTACCAGAAACCACCCAGCTCTGCCACTCAATTGCGGGGCCACAGGGCTCGGGGACGATGTGCTGGAGGGGGATAGAGACCCAGCCTGCCGCTGAGTTGGGGTGAAGGATGCCCGGGTGGGAGGAAGGCAGCTCGTGCCTCATCCTCGCCCGGGGCCCTCGGGAGGCTCTGCCTCACCCGCGGAGGCGTGTGTTATTAACTGCACACGTGTGTCAGTCCCTGTCATCCCCACTCTGCTGATTGCATTTTCTGAGCCCGCGTGGGGCTGCTATTAATTTGTCGCTTCCACCGCAGCCCAGATTTCTCAGGAGTTCGACTCCGTGTTGGACCTCGCAGCCTGGCAGATGGTGTCGCAGGTGGCCAAATTCAGATTATAAATGCTGCTGGGACCCAGACCAGCCTGGCTTTGGTTTTTTGCCCCCTCCCCGCCCCCCACCTGGCTCCCTGTCTTGACCAAGGATGTCAAAATTGGCATAATAATACAAGCACGAATAATAATAGTTGCAGGAGACAACTCCTTCCACTGGAATCTGAGATTAGTTGGGATTAGAGGGACGGAGGAGAAAGTTTGGTGTAGTTTGCTTTTAAGAGAAAGGGTGTTTCTTGCTGGCTCAGTTTGGGAGTTTGCAGCAAGGCCAAAAGGGAAAAAAAAAAGCAATAGAAAACGCACTGGGGAATGAAAAGTAGAGCAAGAAGTAGGAAACCATCCCCTCCACATCCTCGGTTCCCGGGGCTGCTCCTTGCCGTGGCAGTGGAGAAAGCGGTGGGTGGGATCAGTGCAAAGCCTCACCACTTTCTAGGGCAACCCGATGTCTCCGCGCGGGCGTTTCCGACGGGGCTTTCCAGGATTTCTCGTCCCTCACCCACCTTCTGCCTGCGCTCTCTCTGACAGCGAGACACTGTGCTGCTGGCCTGAGGCTGAAGGTATTTCCACCTTCTCCTGCCCTGGAGCAACGGGGCTTTTGCTTCCCTGAGCAACCTGACACAGCTTTGGGGCAAAAAAACCCCCCTGGGACCGAGTTGGGCTTTGGGGATGTCTCCGTGTCCCTTGCTGCTGTCCCACCGCTTTGGCTGGAGAAGCCGGTCCTGAAGCTGTCCTCCAGCCCTCGGTGGCTCCTGCGCCGAGCTGGGTGGTCACAGTGACCTTGTAACCCGCGAGTCTGTAAACAGGGGTGATGCTATTTAAATGTTGAATTAAGCTAATGCTTAATAACAGCATCGCCCTGCTCTTTGCTGGGGAATTACTTCGCCGGTCTCCGAGGCGTACGAATGGATTCAAACGCTTTGGGGCTGGTCTGCAATGGGAACGCCAGCATCCTCGATAATTAATTCACACTGAAATCATCATTAAATCGTCGCGTGGGGATAATAAGGTGTAGCAGGGAAAGCAAAAGGCCGGTTATAAAAAAGACCCGCAGGAGATGACACGGTGAGAAAGCTGGGCTTGAAACCCTGGCGTCCTGATTTTCAGGTCTAGCCCTTTCCAGCAAAGCCACCTGCATCAGCGACATTAAGAGGCTGCTTTTCTGCTCATCTCGATAAATACTCTGAATTCTTTTGGGCAGCGGCCACTTACCGGTGCCCTGAGGATTCAGACAGAGCTGTGTTTGGGGCAGGGGTGGTTTTCCCCCTTGAAATGCGTTTGCCACGGAAACGTCGTCTTTGCCGGTGCGGTCTCAAGATTGCGAAGAGCACGTGTGGGAATAAACGCTGCAATGCTTGGGGAGAGGAGGGAGCTGCCACGGGGAGCGCCATGTCCCCTCTTCTCCTGGGCAGTGCCACCCTGCTCTGCCTCCGCCGGGCAGGGAAGGCACGGAGCTGGCTGGAGAGCTGGGCCCAGCTCTGGGGTGGAGGTGGTGGAGTTGCATCAAGGCAGAGGGGAACTGAAAGCTCGACCAGTGCTTTCCAAAGCACCGAGAAACGCCAGGAATAACATAACGAAGAGGAATCTGGAAACTCTTAAAAGCTCAAATTCTCGCATAATCACCTGGCTCCGAGAGCCCAAGACTTCGCAAAGCAAAATATCGGCGACAATATGCAGAACGCTGGTTATCTTGGTGAACTGGAAAAACAGTTTTTTCGCCCCGTTCTGCCTCTGAGACCCAGAGCAAACGCACCAAGACATTTCTCAACTTCAAAACGGAGATGGTGTATGCTGATAAGGGTTTAGAGAGACTCGTGGTGGTAGCATCCCTTGTTGTGTCAGACCTGGAGCGAAAGGTTCTTGCAATGAGCGGCCTCTGGAGAAACATGATTTTTCTTTAGGTTGTTTATATTCCTGGAAAATCAGGCTGAAAATGGAAGGAGAGCCTCTGGTCTCGCACCCAGAGCCTTGTGAAAGGGGACTTGCTGAAAGCCTTGACCATACAGGAATGAACTGGGGGTTTGGCTTCCCCCATGGAGCACCAGCCACCTTCTGAGAACTTCTGTGGTCCTTTCCCAGACTCCACCTGGCCCTACCTCCTCCTCTTGGAGATCAGGGTCTGAAGGATTCGTACAAGGTCAGGCCAAGAAATTTGGAGAAGAAAACTCAGCTCTGATCTCCGAGGCTCTTTTCCTCTCTGTCCTACAAGTGCAAGCCTTTCTCCACGGGAGCGAAGCAGTTCGCCCTGCATCATCTTTTCCAGGATATTGCTGGGTTTGGTGCTCTCCAAGCCAGGTTGATTTTCTTGCCGTTTTCTCCTAGGAGAGGCTCTGTGCTTGCCCCATTCCCAGGCAGGTGCTGGAGAAGCAATTCAGGCTCTGGGTTCCAGGTCTGCGCTCTCAGGACAGACTATCTCAGCTTTATTCAGGGCTACAAAGGTGCTCAGGGGGCTGGAACATCGTTCTTATGAGGAAAGGCTGAGGGAGTTGGGTGTCTTTAGCCTGGAGAAGGGCAGGCTGAGGTGGGCTCCCATCAATGCTGATCCATACTTCAAAGGAGGTGCCGGGAGGAGGGGGCCAGGCTTTTCTCAGTGGTGCCCAGTGACGGGACAAGGGGTAACGGGCACAAACTTGAACTTAGGATGTTCCATATGAACATGATGAGGAACTTCCTCCCTTTGAGGGTGGCAGAGCACTGGAAGAGGCTGCCCAGAGAGGTGGTGGAGTCTCCCACTCCGGAGACATTCCCAACCTGCCTGGACACCATCCTGTGCCCCCTGCTCTGGGTGACCCTGCTCTGGCAGGGGGTTGGAGGAGATGATCCCCAGAAGTCCCTGCCAACCCTGGGAATTCTGGGATTTTGTGATTTGGATGATTTCAGATTGCTCCCACCTGTCCCTACACAAAGTAAGAGATCAGTAAGCGTTGCAACTTGGACCTGAAATGAGGGGATGTCTCACTGCTCACTACAAGACACCTGTAAGGGGCATCAGGGTGAAGCTCATGAGGTCAACGGCGACTGGCTGATGTTGAAGGCGCAGGAGCGTACAGAAGGGGAGATTTCCTTTGCTTGAAAAACACAGTGATACTTCTCAAAATAACATTTTGCACATCTCTATCGCCTTTTGCATCTGTGCTTCCTCCCCCGGGGTAGGGTCGGTGTGTTGGGAAACAAGGCAGTTCCCCTGGTTTGCCCCTGTGCTGCGGAGCACCCCCCAGGATGCCGGTCCCAGCAGCCTCTGCAGATCCCCAAGGTCCTGAGACACGGCCAGTGTTCGGGCTGGAGTTTTAGACCACTGGAGACCTGGTGGGATGAGGAGCTTACCAGAGGTGGCTGGTGGAATCCTCTTAGGGAGCCGTGTGACTGTGCCCTGGGTGACAACACAGTGATGCAAATGACATTTCCGTGAAATCACATATTTCTGCTGAGGACATACAGTATTACGGCATTTAATTGGCATCTTAAAGCAATGGGACAGGCTGAATACAGCAGCCAACAAGTGAAGTCAAGGAAAGGGATCCGGGCACGCCCAAAATGCTCTTGAATTTTCACAGCGCCCCAAGGATCCTGTAGTGCTTTGCAGAATGACCACCCCAAACCTGATCATGCTGAGGACCTCCGGCACTCCAAGGTGGGACAACGGGAGGTGACGGAAAACCTCGCGGTCTCAAGTGATGGCAGGACGTAAGACTCAACATGACCTGAGATACACCGTACAGTCATTTTCATTCTGATTTCACGATCGTACTATTTATCCCAGGTCCATGATGAACCCAATAAAGGTTAATTTATGGTGCAAGAAACATTTCAGATCTTTATTGCGGAAAGTCATGAGCTCATGGATAGGCATGGCTGGGTGGTTTCAAACCCTGGCTCGAAGCATTCCTGCGGAGGTCTCATATACAAAGTGTTATCAATTTAGCGAGGTTTTAGGTCGGTCTGTGGCAGCTCTGATCTCTGGGCTGCTGATCCTGCCCTCTAATTGGAGTTGTACCGGTGTAAATGTGGAATGACTGGCCTGGTTTCCTGACGGTGCAAGTTTCGGAAGTGTCATTGAAGGCAATGACGTAACTCAGCAGAGAAGGTGAATTTGTGTTCAATTGACTCCAGGCAACTTCGGCCGCTTGGGCCATCCGACAAATCTGGTTTAGTGAGATGGCTCCGTGTTGGTGCTGGGGTGCCGAGAGCAGAATCTGGCCTGGGTCAGAAATTGGGGTGTCCAAGGGCTGCTGAAGTGGGGATGCTCTTTATTTTGTGGGTCCCTCTTCTGGCGACGGGGGTGGCTCTTTTAATGTCACTTCTGCATGTCAACGGGCTGTTGGTGCGAGGCCAACGGGGACGGGGCCGCGCCGCACTGGGGGCTGTGGAATTTAGCGTCTGGGAGGTTACTTTATATGACTGTATATATATTATATGACCATAAATGTCTCATTATTTGATTCATATACACTAATTCAGTGGCTAGAGGTGAATGTAAAGTGTTTTATTTGGAAGAGTACAGTAATTACTAGACATTAAAACTCATTTTTTGGGCCCTGTGCAGTTTATGTGAGTCTTAAACGTTGTCAGGGTAAGTAATAATTTAAATGCTTAGATCCGAAGGGGAAGAGGCACAGAATTAACTTGGACAGTTCAAAAAAAAAAAAAAAAAAGATTCAGCAGTATGGCATTTTATTGAGATCATTGACAGGGTAACTTCTGGGTAAGTTTCTCTGGGGTTTCCTCACACACATGGATTTGTTGTCTTTCCAAAACTACAAAAATACAAGCTAATTTGAAACCGACTACGTGGTGATTTAAGTTTTACACCCTGATTGATCTGAAACGTGATTTTAATTCCCGTTGCTGGGAACAGGTGGATTTTTTTGAAAAGCCTTTTCTGAAATAACACTCAAATGCTCCTTTGCCATTGAAGGAATGCAGCAGAGGACCGGAATTGATATTTTTGCTGTGGTCAAACCTGCGCTAGAACTGCTGCACTTCAGTCTCAGCCTTCTGGGGGTGTTTGGGTTAATTGAGGAGTAGGGTAACACGGCTCCTTGGCTCCAAGAACTAAGGGTTGGTATCTGCCCCAGCGTTTCTCCCCTTGTTTCGCAGGACAGTATCAGGGACAGCAAACGACAACGAGGGGAGGTGGTGCAGGAGCTCCACGCGCTCTCAGCCTCACTTGGTATGCTGTAATGAAGACCACGACAACACCTTGTCTGGCTGTTTTTTCACTCCTTTTCCCTCCAGCAATAGCTATCAGCACGTACTTGAGGAAGAGCACAGTGAGGAACAGCAGGAATTGTGAATTCAAAAGGAGGAGGAGACTGGTACAAGCAGAGCACGGTGGCTAAAGAGCAGGAGAGCATCATTTGGTGGTAGTTCATGCCAAAACAGTCAGAGGGAGGACAATGATCAGTGATGTTCCTTATGATTTGGAACTGGGTCCAATCTTATTGAATATTTCTGTTAACAGCCTAATATTTCTTAGCAGAAAAAGCCTGGGCACGGTGAGGACATTTTGTGTGGGTGCAATGCTGGGGAGACGTCACCGATGGAAAAAAGCACTAATACGCCGTGCCAGAAATGTATGGCTTTTAGGCTAAGTGATAGAAACAGGATTAAATGAACAGTTGAAAGAGAAAAGTTGCATCCCGAAGACTAACCCAAATCCTCTGACTATGCTGGGGACCAAAACCAGGTCCTGACATAGCAGAGGAAAGGTGTGGGGGGGATGATTATGAGGCTTCGATGCGACGCAGCCATGAAGAAGGTCTGGGCTGTAGGAAGGAAGTCATGGAGAAGATCACACCTGAACCGCTTTGTGTTACTCATCTGAGAATCCAAGCAGGACAGGAACAGAGGCAAGAAAGCAAAAATCAGGGAGAGAGATGAAGTCTCGAAGCTAAAGGACAAGACTGGTCCAAGAACAAGTGAGCCATGGATGAATTTGGGCTGAAAATCAGGAGGTTTCTCACTGTCACAGGAGGGAGCACTTGCAAGAGCTCCCCAATGGGGTCAGCGGCGACTTGAGGACGTGCTTCCAGTCCCGTCTCCTGGGCAAAGCCTCCACGGGAGCGAAGGACTTCTGCACCCCGTGGGCGGTCGTAAATGGCAGCAGCAAAACTTCCAGTTCCTAAGACACTTGCGGCAGGGAGCGAGTGCTCCTGTGTGCAAACAGCCGAGCAGGGAGAAGAAATGGTCTGAGACAGGTTGAGCGGAGTTCGGCAGCAGTGAGGCATCGGGTGGCAACCTCCACACCCAGCAAATGGCTGTAATAACAACTCTCGGCAGCGCCTCGGAGCTCTTCGTGAAGGGCGAAAAACTCCACTGGGCGCTGGCTCCTGCGAGGGGGACGTGGAAGGAACCAGCCCAGGGTAAGGTGCCAGCGCCATCGTTCCTGTTGCTGTGCTGGCGGTTTGGATTTAACCGCGTTTTCCCCCAGCATCAGAAAACCATCGGTCATGGGGAGAGCTGGGTGACAGAAGGTGGGATGGGCCATCACGGCGCATCTCCCCAGGAGATGAGTCAACTTGAGTCCCTTGGCAAAAATGAAGGGAGAGAGGGGAGAGGTGAAACGCTCATCGGAACAAGCACCGTCTCTAAAACGGATGCCAGTGTTTTCCCCAGCTCCTCTCTTGGCCCAGGAGGAGGTTCGGCTACACCTTCTCAGACATCCCCCTCGGCAGGGTCTGTGGGGAGTGAAGCTCCACCGACTGCCGCCGCCGGACCTCACGCTCTGCCCAGTCCTCCTCCGGCTCGAAGCCTTTGAAGATGGCGAGTCTCTCCGAGAAGGTTTTGGCTTGCGGGAAGAGGATGTAGTTGTAGATGATGGAGGCTGCTGCCGCCCCAACCAGGGGACCCACCCAGAAGACCTGGGGAAAAGGGAAGGAGAAGAATCGGGTGAGGAAAAACCAGTCTGAGTTTGGAGGACGGAGAGGAACCAGGGTCTCTGAAGAGCACCGCAGGGGGATTATGTTCCTTCCTGCCCTACGTGCATCGGGAGCAAAATGCAGAAGCCAGCTCCGCTTTGGCCATCACCGTCCATCTCAGCTCTCATCCGTTGCTGTTGTGCCTGAATGTATCTCACCATCCTCATATCTTTCCTCCTCTGTTGAGAGCTGTGTGATCTTCACTAACGACAGGCCCATCATGAGCATGCATAATGGTTTGGGTGCCCCTGGAGAAGCGTCCTCCTACCCATTTACACATTGCTAGAGAGAGGAGGAGGCTACCAGCTTGGGCTGCACGCACCCCTCTGAGCACGCCGACCCAAACCCCCACAGCTCTGGCTCCGAGTGTTTTCTGCACATGGAGATGCCTGGGGGTGTTCCCAAAGGAGAAATGTGTGCCTAGAACCAACTGGAACCAGGAAAGGTTCCCAGGACCGGCAAGAAGAGCTCCACGCTCCATCGGTTTTATTTCTTTTGCTAAGTCACGGTCAACAAATCCCACACCCTTTTCCTGTTGCAACGCACCCTGCTTAGATAAGCCAATTAAGCATCCAGAAGCCCCACCTCTTTTTGCTAATTTCTACATGTCTCCTCCAGCTGGGAGCTGACATGGAAATGCCAGGAATCTGGCTGGCTCTGTGGGTTTCTAGGAATACTGGTAATTTGGGGGGGCTCATCCCAGCCAAACAACACACGGATCTGATTTCTCACCCAGTGGTCGCTGAAGTCACCGACTATCACAGCAGGGGCGAAAGATCTGGCTGGATTCATGGAGCAGCCGGTGTAACGGATCTGCGGAGAAACACCACGCGTTGTTAGCATTAAGCCCTTTTAGCACATTTTAAAAAATCCCGGTGTGTTATTAGCATGACTCATTCCCTGAGCTGATGTTTCACCCTCCAGCATGCCTGTTCCAGGAAAAGGGATGCTAGCAGCCTCGAGCACCTGAGCCAACGTGGATGAGTTGTCTGTATTGGCACATCTTCTGTGCCAGCACGTGTGTCCTGCGCAGCCCGGCTGCAGGCTGGGTGATGCGACCGGGACCGCGGGGACAAGCTCCTGCTGTGCCTGTTCCTGGAGCAAACTGCTCCTCCCTGTCACCGAGGACAGGAGAGAAGAATAGTCCCCTGGACACGCGGGCTTGCAGGTCCCGAAGGATGGAAGATGTGGGGTGAACGTCGCCGTTCTAACGCGTGCGCTGAGGGGCTGGGAGGGTCGGGGGCTGCTTGGGGGCTGTCACCCAGGAGGGATTTTCCTGGGTGTCCATCCCAGTGAGTGCCTCAGTTGCTGCCACATCCACTCCAGGCCAGAAGACCTAGCTGATCCCTGGCAGCTGCCTACGGGTCTCCAGGAGCAGCAGAGCCCAGTGGGTGAAGTTTTTTTTCATGCCCAATAAAAGCTGAGCTCAGGTTATGGCTCTGTTACGGCTTTAGTGGGATTTTTCTCCTGTATCCACTGCAAATCCATGGGCACTGCATGAGTTACAAATCCCCGGTCCACCCTGGAGCACGCGGCCAAACAGGCTTTGGGCACAAAGGTAAAGACAACCTACAAAGCGCTGTGTTTTACCCCACTCTACGCACCCCAAGGAGATGCCCCACGGCAACAGAAAGGCCGATGGAGAGGGCAGGAGAGCCCAGGTTGTCCTGCCGGCGCTCGTCAGTAGAAGCGAAGATGCACAGGACCAGCTGGAAGGTGAGGAAGAGCTCGACGGTCACCGCCTGCCCCGTGGTCGTCTCATTGTGCAGCTGGAAGGGGAGGAAAAACACGTCTCAGGGATGGGGAAGTTTGGGGACTGGACTGGAAATGCAGAGGGGGAAACCCAAATTGAGGAGAACCAAAAAAGACATAGGAAATAGAGGAGATTTTTGGCATCAATATGAAGAGGAGGAAAAATTTCCCAGCTAAAAGGAAAAGTGGGTCAATGGGTAATACTTAATTGACATGGCAGGAAATGTTTTAGTTGCAATTCTTTGGGCATTTTTTTTCCACTCTTCTTTTCCCCCCTAGGGATTATTTTTTTTTTTTTCCCTTTTCCTCATACTTTAAATGCAAAATGCCTTTTGGAAAAGTTTACAAATTGCATTTTGCAAACGTCAAAAAGAAATGTTTTGGCATTAAAAAAAAAAATAAAAAAAATCCCTTCCCCCTTCCCACACTTTTTTGACTGAAAGAATTTGTGAGGTTTGACTGGAGGCTGTGCCTGGCTGCGCCTCCCTCTCCTCCAGCTCTGCTTTCTGCCACTTTCGTGCTCCTAGGTGGTTTTTCACCCCGCTCTGGGTGGATCTGGAAGCTCCACCAGCCTGATCTGCAGCCGGCCGTCCCGCTTGCCTGCGGCCTCCTACCGCTGGTCCGTCCCTCAACCCGTCCTGACACATCTCTGCCCTTTCTTTGCCGGTGTCACTCCTGCTTTGGACACCGTGCATCCTCCCATACACTGATCCCAACATCACTTTGCTTGGTGACGCCACGAAGGAGGCAGTTGCCCTTGTGGCTGAGATCCAGAGTCGGATCTTGCTTGCCATCCTCTCTCCGATATTCCGATATTCCCCCTTTTTCTTTCTTTTTTTTTTTTTTTTAAAGTGTAATTTGTACATGCAGCTACTAGATGAACAGCCCACGGGAGAAAAAAAATACCACAATCCCTATTCCGTCTTTGAGGTGGTTTAAGCTGTGAAACAACAGAGCTGGGTGTTTTGCAAGTCTCTCTTAAAACTCCTACATGCTTTGCCGGGTTTATTAAACCCCAGCTATTATCGGTCTAAATAGTCTTGTTCAGATTAACCCGCAATCCCTTTCTCAACCCTCTTAATCTCTCTGGCAGCGGGTCCCGGCAGTGCCTCCCTGCTGCAAGAAAGGAGATTCCCAAGTGCTGCTTCCCAAAAGGCGCTGCCCACCTCCTCCCTCTCCGCCTGGTTTGGGTTTGGGTGATGCTGGTCCCAGCACGGGCGGCTCTACCGGAGCCAGAGCTGCCCGGATCCATCTGAAGAGCAGTGGTGGGACACGGAGAAAAGAGGGAGGATTGTGAACCCTGTGATTTTTAAACTTTCTTTTCCCCCTCTTTTTCTTACGTCCATGCATGGGGAAGGGGATGGTGGAGGTTGGGATTCTTTTTTTCCCCGGTGTGACTGAAACCAGCCCGGGATCCGTGCGGTGCTTCTGGCACTGCACCCATGTGTGTCGGGCTTTGGGATGAACCAGTAGGGTCTGGTGTGATTGTTCCTTCACAACGGGGAGCGGCGTGACGAGCGGTGTGTCTGATGAAAAGCTGGGATTGAGATGCCCCCCAGCCCCCGGCACAAAGTGCCCATTGCTGGGAATCTGGCACGGCAGCCGGCGTGGCGGCACGGTGTAACGCAGAGGGGAGAAACGGCTGCCCGTACCCATGCCCAGACGGGAAAGTGGGACAAGCTTGGGGCCAGGGGAATGGAGAGGTGGTGTTTTTGGTCGTGTCCTCCCCTAAACACCTGGGTATCCTCCGAATCCGGTGCCTCCACAATACAGCCCTAGATAAAACTGAGATGATGGTGGCTTTGTCTTCTAAGGGAGGTGTCAATGTAGCCAGCTGGCTCATACCTCTGGTTTTTGCCCTAAAAAGCAGAGGAACCAGCCTGGACTCCTGCCTTCATCCCTGCTCCTGGAAGAAGCCTTGATGCAGCAAGGTCACGGTGTTGGGTTGCAGCTGACAGTGGCTTCTTACCCAACCCTAAATAAAGGGGGGGTCCTTGCTGGCCACAAAGTCCTTCTTCACGTCCCTCAGCCTTCCCAAAAGCCCTGCCCAATCTTCCCTGCTCCCTTCTGAGCCCATCCATGGGTTGAAGTCTTACCTTGTTGATGGCCAAGCCTTCCCGGGAGTCTGCGGGGGTGATCTCGTGTAAGATGGCAGCCCCCACGACACCCCCCAGGAGCTGGGCCACCACGTAGAAGACCGCGCGGAGGAAGGAGACTTGGGAGCCGATGAGGCAAGCCACCGTCACTGCCGGGTTGATGTGGGCTCCGCTGATGTGCCCCAGGGCTTGGACCAGCGTGCCGATGGCCAAGCCAAAAGCCAGGGCGATTTGAAGGATGCTGGGCGCGGAAGCTGAGGGCCAGTTCAGAGCCGAGCCCAGGCCAAAGAGGATGAAGACCAAAGTTGCCAGGAATTCTGCAAAGACGGCCCGGGTGAAGGCTACGGATCGCAGTTCCCACATCATGGAGCGGCGGCTGCTGGAGGCTGCAAGGACTGACCCTGCCCGTGGTGTCTTCAGGCAATCGCAACCACGGCTGCTGTGTCCACAGAGGATGGCAGCGGGACAGCGTGTATATATATATGGATGCGGGGGGCCGAAGGATCGCCTGCTGAGGGAGGTGGGATTGTGGTCCTAGGAAACCTGATGCTTTTTTTTTTTTCATTTGTGTTCCAGCTGAGGGAACATCAGACCCTGCCCCCTCTATTAAAGCTGGGGAATGCAGCACTCGCCACCCTTGGGAGGTCATAAATCAGCCTCCAGCGATGCCATGAAGCATTTTTCCCTTTCCCCTGTGCTCTCCTACTAGGGATCCTATTCCCAGAGGTCCTTGTTGCTCTTCTCCAAGCTCTGCCAGCTGCAGCATGGAGAGGACAGCAAGCGAGGTGGGGGTCTGTAGAGCTAGAGATGGAGTTGAGGTGGGGTTGTGCTGAAAAAACAGGATGTGGGCTGTGATTGAATTACCAGGCAAGACTGGATACAAAAGAGTCCCTCAGAGGCACAAAACTCCAAGAGACTTACTACGACTCGATTCCTCACAGTACCAGAATTTTACAGCCTGGGCACAGATTTCCTGCCCAGAAAAAAATGGTAAGCAGCCCCAAGAAATGATTGTCAGGAAAGAAATTCTAGTGTGAAAAAATGACACGCACAGCTGGAGCACCGGCTGTGCTCTAATTGTGGGGATTTGGGCCAACTCAGCTCTTCAGAAATGTCTTTTTACTTCTTGGTGTTAATCCCCAAAAGAGGAATGATATTTTCTTCTCTGGAGCGTGGTTCTTCACATCAAACTATCCAATAAGTCCATTTTCATTTTTCTTCCATTGCTTAGGGCACGTTTGCCAATTCCTGAGTGATGTCTGTAAAGACTTTTCTCCCTATGTCATTGGGGTTGGTGGGTTTGCTGTAAAAACAGCCCTTGTTTCTTTTTTTCCCCTTGTTAGCAGACTCCGTAGTTATCCTAAAGCCCAGCGATCTGGGAGGAGTGCTGCCCCAGGGTAGAGCTGGAGTTGAAAGGACCATTTTATTTTGGAGGGCTGCAGAGCCAGAACTGAAAGTTCATTTTTTGGCTCTGACAAAGGCTGCTGCTGTGCGATAAACCAAATATTTTCCCCTTCCAGAGGAACCGTGCAAGCGTCACCGAACTGATGTGACGGTTGATGCAAAATATTCCATGTTGCTCAGATTATGTCATAGAATCGTTGAATGTCTCAGGTTGGAAGGGATCCATAAGGACATGTGAAGGCCTGTTCTTTCCTCCACAAAAGGTGGACAAGAATGTTTGCCAGTTGGACTAGATGATTGTTGTAGGTCCCTTCCAACTGGACTATTCTCTCCTCTCCTCTCCTCTCCTCTCCTCTCCTCTCCTCTCCTCTCCTCTCCAAAAAACAACGCTTATGGGGATGTTGCTCCTATCAAGGGAGAGATTATGGGGAGAACAAGTCCAGTCCATGGGTAAATCTGGAGCCTGGAAGTCTCGTATTCAACTTTTCCCTTTGAAAATCCTTCTCTTGGTCTTCCTGGGGGACTTTGGCCCATCACGGCATCGCTCAAGCCTCCAATTTTCCAACAATGAAGCCCATCTCACAAAACAGGTGGTGAGGCTGAATACGTTTGGGGTGCTGACGAGCCAGGAGACATGGTCACATCCAGTCTGGAGGTTCTTGCGCCTGCCTGCCTGGTGCAGATTTGGGAGCATTGCTCAAGGACGAGTTATGTCTGGGACTGATCATGGATGCGGGCTGTCATTAGTGCAGGGAATGCTGGAGAACGAACATGGGCAATTAACTGGAGTTGATACCCTCTTTGAGTAATAGTTATGCATGGCAAGCAAGTTGTGATGTATCAGTGCTTAATGAAGGCTAATTAAAAGGAAAGAGAAGTAAGCAGGATTAGCTCTGAGCAGCTTAAAAATCTAATACAGCCTCATGATCCTCACTTCCACGCACAAGTTCATTGCAGCTCCGGCTTACGCCGCGTTTTGAGACGTTTGTGGTGTGGACGGCGGGGCTCTGCTGCGCGCCGCGATGGAAGGACTGGTGTCGCACCGTGAGCTGCCTCGTTGACGCGAGGGCTGAGCCAACTATTGCTGTGGGACGCTGATTTCCAGCAGGAATAACAACACATCCCAGTTTTCACCCCGAGACCTCCAGCACTGCGGCGACGTTTACTCCTGGTTTTATAGAGAGGGGGTCCATGGCACGACGTTGCTAATGCCAGACTGTGAGTTGGGGGCAGAGCCAAGGTCCCCTGCCTTGGCATGGCCATGGGTCCTGCTACATGCCTGGGAAAAGGAGAAACAGGAGACCAAGGAAGCTGGAGAGCTTGGTACCGGGTTGCTGAAGCTCTGCTTGTGTCTAGGAGGGGTTCCCAGAGCCTCTGGTGTTGACGGTAACGCGGCTTTACACCTGACACCAAGTGTGCTGCAGCTCTGGGGGCACGTTGCAGCCCCATAACGAAGCCGGCCGAGATGGGAAAGTGTGTTATTTTACCTCTTAATCCACAGCCCTTGGAGTCTAACGTCATTATCAGCCCTCCCCTGGGATCAAATGCAAATGCTCATTAAGCGTGTGTTGGCGTCTGCGGAGGGTTGATACACCGTGCTTCCTCCCGATGGCAGAAAATGGCCTGGTAATGTGTTTTTAAAGAACATTTTGCAAGCAAGGGAACTGCGCTTGCACAACAACTTGCTTCTCGAGTAACTTAGATGGCTCAGATATCCTTGCTTCCCTGGCTTTCAGGAAAGTATAAACATCTTTAAGGTATCTCCATTCCATCTAAAATACCTCCAAGCCACAGAGAATAAAAGATTTACTGCATAAACAACAGTGAGTTTTCCTGCTTGGATCCGATCCGTCGCAGGAGGTGTGTGCGCTGCCCAGACCTTGCTGGAAGCTCTGGTTTTTGCTCTTTTCTGCGAAAAGAGAGTGTCTGTAGACAGTTCCCCCCTCCTCTCCCAGACCACTCACATCCGTGCTTCACGGGGCAGCAAACGCCCTTTTTATTAGACACCAGCGAATCCGCAGGAGGACTAAGTTTTGGGAGAAAACTTTATACAAGCCCAGCTACTATTGGTGCTGCTGTTTGTTGAAATAGATGTTTTCTTTCCAAGAAAGGAGGTGTAAGACTGAAAATGCTACCTCTAAGGGTTCTCCAGGGGAAGTTTTTAAAAGAAGCCGAAGGATGAGGAGGAAAAAAGAAAGAAATTAAATCTAATATTAGATAGATCTAATAAAGAAATTAATTCTAATATTGTGACTAATCTTGTTTCTCAGTTGGGGTTTTCTACTTGCTGCCTGGATAAATGGATGTGCCGGTGCATTTGGCCCCATCCATAGCCCCCAGCGGAGCACAGGGAATGGGAGCCAGGGGCTGCCAGGACACTTGGGGAAGTGGAGCAGATGGGGACGAGGGTATGGAGATGTTTGCATTGGGATCAGCCGGGGCAGAATCATCCCAGATGGTTTTGGATGTGGGAATCGGAGCTCCTGGGGCATTGGTTTTGCTCCAGGGACCTTTCCACCCTGAATGTCCCCACCCTCGTGGACATCACCCGGGCAGGTGGGTCTGCAGGTGCAGGTCCAGCTGGGCAGGGAAAGGACCAAAGATGGGTCCCTCACCCTCCTCCAGGCTGAGTTTATAAACCATTGGGCTCCTGTGCCCGTTGCAGGCTGGGGGGTACAGAGGTGCCTGTTCCCAAGGGAGCTGCAGAGCATCGCGGAGGTGGATGGAGACCCCCTTTTGGCTCCAGGCTGTTTCGTGGTGGGACGCGGCAGCGCAGCTCTTGCTGCAATGCAAAGCGAGGCGTGTTTTGAACTGCATCTCATAAACGCACCGGGAAAGTCTTACCTCCCTCCTGCTCCTGGTGGGAGAGCAGGCAGAGCAGAAGATAACCTCTGTATTCCCCAAAGCGAGGTGGCCATCAGGAGAAGTTATATTCTCCCATTGTCGTATTAACATCAAAAGGACATTCACCCAGAGGAGCAAAATGGAAAAAAATCAACACCTTTTCCGGCATTTCAGGCCAAATCCTAAATCCCTATTCATGCAAAACTTCTGCTGGCTCTTGCAGTGTTTATTGTTCTTGTTTTAATTGAAGCAGAAGGATTAATGCAGCCCTGATTTCCTTCACTGACTTCAATGAATTGAGCTTGAGCACAGGCCAGGAGCTGGGGCTGGCATTAGGAGAAGGCTTCATTTTCTATTTTTTTGTCCCATCTCAAGGACTTGCAAGTTCAGTCCTGAATGTTTGCCCAGGGTCTTAGTAAAGGGAGGTGGTGAAGCCCTGGCATTTGTGGAGCTGGGCTCGGGATCACGCCAGGATCCATCCCCATTTCTGGTGGCTGTATAAAACCCTGAAGACCACGAAACCTTCCACCCCAGTGTGAGCTGGTCTCCGTGCAGCACCTAGGCAGGGGGCTTAATCCTCTCCTCCTGCGATTTGCAGGAAAATACCATTTTTCTTTTGCTACCAACAGGTTGAAGAGACCCACAATGTCCAGAAACGGGGAGAGGGAGAAACCGTGGTTTTTGCCTCTGCAGAGGGACTTAATAAACAAATTATGGCCAATCCCAACATATTGCGAGGTCAGAGACAGGGCTGAGTTAGGCGATGAGCTCCCTCTAACCAGGCCTGGAGATGGGAAGAAAGGGGAGCGTTATTCCCTTGTTTGAGTGCTGAAGTTCAAGGCCAGGGCACGGCATATTTTGCAGAATCATTTATAGGAAAATAATTAAAGCTTTTTCCCTTGGATCCATGAAACAAAGCCAGGCACCACGATATCCGTCCAGCCAGCAGATTTTGAAGTGAGATAGACCCCGTGGCTTTACCAGATCTTGTAAGCTCTTTGCTGCTTACCCAGGCATGAATATTACATTAGTTAAAATCAGCCGGATTGCACCATTGTCCTCAGGTGACGGAACCGAGCGGGAGACCTCAGCTTCACCCTCCACTGGATACCCAGCATTATGTTTGCAAAACATATCACATCTAACGAGCCAAACTCCCAGCGGGTGTAAACTGGGGACGTGGCTTTGACATCACTGCAGTGACATTGACTGAGAGCATCTGCTGTCTGGCCTTTTCGCTATTTTCCCTATTTTGGTGTAAATCAGAAGTAACCAAGCTGAAGTCCATGAGGGAGAAGTGAAAGAGCTCAATTCAGATGCCTTTCTCTCAGTAATTCACCTGGATTTAAAAAAAACCCAAACCACTCGGTTAGATACCACCAAGAATTGGTCCTATCGGTGGCTCTAGAAGCAATGTCCCCTTGTCCCCTCCTGTCCTGTCTCCTGCAGCCCTCCGGATCGGAGATGCTCATCGCCCCAAGGGGATGCAGAGCTGGGGCTGTCGCGATACGTCTGCTCTCTCACCATCCATGCTGGGGGGACCGATTTGTGCATCGAGGGCCCACCGGTGCCGCCGGACTTTTTTGGCTTCTCCCTCTTGGCCTTTGCTGGGACGGAAGCAGGAGCGTGTCGGGCAATGTCGCCTGCGAGATGAGCCCGTTGTCTCAGCTTCTTTCCTGGGGAGCTGCTGGTGCGTGTGGCGAGGGGGTGCCTGGACGGATAAAAGTAGGTTATTGTGAAAATTGCCGGTAACAACCGGCTGGGATCGATGGAGGGAGAAATAAAACATGCTTAGCTTCTGAAAACAGCGTCTTTCATCTGAGACCAAGGTCAGGGCCGTGGTCCCTGTGGTATTGCCAGATATGGGGAGTAGTGCAAGAAACTGTGTGGTCCATAGTGGGGGGGAAAAGAGGAATCACTTTCCAGCTCTAGGGGCAGCAATCACAGAGAAAAAGCCAGATGAGATGTCAGATTAGATTAAATCCCTCCCAGCTGTTAAACCAAATGGTCATTTTGAAATCAACTGTTGAGTATGAAGCTGCTTCTGCCTCTGCTTTGGTGGAGCACGGAGTTGAGGTCGGGGTACGGAGCCAGGCTCTGGCAACCCTGGGAAGCCGGTGGTTGCAACTGCTTGGAGATGTCTTCAACTCAGAGCTTCGGCACGACCCTAAAAACATGGAGCTCAGCATGTGCGATGTCCCTGGCCGCCCAGAGCCGTTGCGTGGTCATGAAGTGGTGCCACCTGCTCCGTAACTCCCAGCGTCACCGAAGACTCCCAGCCACGGAGGGCTCGTCCTCCGCCTTGGGCTATCCAGTTGTGGGGTTTGTGCAGAACCAGTTGAACCATTAACAAAAGGTCGGGTTCCCACCTTGGACGGGCTCCAGGGAAAAGCAGTGCAGCAGGTGAACGGGATGGTTGGCCCAGAGTCATGAGGGCAAGAAGGGTTGTGTGGGAGAATGACTCTGCCAAAGGGCCATGGGCACCCACCAGCTCCCCTCTACCTGAAATTGTTGTTACAGGGGCTCGGAGACTGGCTTGGAAACCATCACTCTCTTCTGGGACAGCATCAGCAGCAAGGTTAGGACCTCAGTGTGGGTTCCTGGAAGGTCCTTTCCACCGCGTTGCCAGCTGAGAGCTGCTTTGGTGATGAACATTTTCATATCAAACAAAACCTTCATGCTTTTCATGTTTTCCACACCCCTTCAGGAAGTTCCTCCCACCCCAGATGGAGATTTATGTTGAATCCAGGAAGGTGGGAAAAGGAGAGAAAGGAGGAAAACAGTTCAATAGATTGGACACCGCTCACGAAAAGGCCTCAACAGCCTTCACAGCTGGCCGTTGGCCCTTTCCGTCATGCTGGATTCTGCCGAGGTCTCCTTTGGTCCATGCGATCAACACATGCTGGGAAAGGCCTAGGATAGACACCAAAACTGCTCCTAAAACTTATACTTTTACATAAGGCATGTAGATAGGAGAAGATGTGACCTATTTCTTCAAAATTTTAAAGGGTTTCTTCCCTCTTTCTATCCTTGTTCATCTCTTGCTCTGTCTGTCTCTCACCTTCCATCCTCTTTTCCCCCATGTGCCTCTTCCTCTCCCCGCTCTATGGTGCTGCCCAGACACCAACGTCCATGCCAAGGCTGCAGCAGTAAAGGAACCACAAAGTTGGTTTCATAAAGCCTCTGGCTCTTTTCCACTTTCGAGCATAAAGGTTCAGCGTGGGATATTTTCGTTTGCGGTTAGCTACTTGACTTCTGTGTGGGTTTTTGGGCGCAGCGCAGGGATTGGGTTGTCAGCAGCGTGAATTGCCATCCCACTTTGGTAGGAAGACTTCTTGAGAACTTTGTTTTGTTTTTAAATCTGGGCTATTGCATTAATTCCCTTCTGCATTTATGCCCGTGTTGATGGGATCTGGCCTTGGGGTGTCAGCACGATTCGCTTTGCTTCCTTGAATTGCATGAAGTGGAGAGGAGCATTGGCAGCTCCTCCGAGAGCTTGCCAAGTCCAGCATGTGGAAGGCATTGCCGTCTCCTGGGTGGGACTGAGCTGCCCGGGAAGCTCGGCCTTTCCTTCTGCTGGTCCGATGGAGCGCGTACACATGTTGTGGTGGGAATCCAAGAGGGGCCAGGTCTTGCTCTGGCGGGGGGAGCACTGTCACGGGCCAGAAATGGTGAAAATCCCACTCGACAAGCACACACCAAGCCTGCAAACCTTCTGCCTTGGGTTACTGTGGAGCGCGGGAGCCCTCATTTCGGGCCAGGACAGCCTGGTGCAGAAGGAAGCGACGGTGCAAATCAGGTCCCTCGTGAGAAACTGGGAAGGAGGGGAGAGGAATCTGCAGACAGACGGGCAGGTTCAAGGAAATGAAGCTGCTTTCGGCAAAGCAGACGTCAAGCTCCTGAGCCAGCAGTCACGTGTGGAGGGATGTTACAGGAAAGATGTGTTTGGAGGAAGAAAGAGAAGGAGGAGGCGGCTGCCTGGGAACTCCGGAGGAACTGCAGAGGTGTTTGCTCGCTCGGGGACGTAGGCAGATGTCATGGGCTTGGAGGACAGGGGACACGCTACAGGCTGTTCCTCGATGTCATTAGGGCAGACGGGAAACCCGCTCACTTCTAACTTTGAGCTTCCAGGGCAAAGACAGAGGCTCCTTCTAGGACAGCACCAACAAACCTGGATTTCGGGCCAGTTTCGGCGCTGGAAATTGGGGCTCTGAAACGCAGCAAAGCTCTTTCCTCCATGTCTTCTGGCTGCCGGGGGTCAGGCTGCTGCGTCAGGCCACGGGTCACTCGTCGTTCGGGCTCTGAAGAATTTTAAAAATTCCGGCGCACATCCCTGGCCTGTATTATATAAAGCTCCTTCATAATAGTTTAAAGAAACTGCACAGTGGCATGAAGGTGTCACTCCAAGCATTACCCAAACCTGTTCTGTTCCCCCACTCCCAGCGAGGCGAGTTCGCATACTTGTGCAATTCCTTTCGTTTAACAGCACCGAACGCACACGATGGTGGTAAGAACATGTTCTTCTGGCAGCGATGAGTGAAACGCGCTCCTGAACAGCTGAACAATTTAATCCTGGGGAGTGCCTCATCTTTATATTTATCTATTTGCTTGGTCGGTGTATGCACGCGTGTTGTTGTTACTCTCTGACGTGGTTTGTGGGTATCGCAGATTTTGCTTCCGTTTATTTTTTAACCTCACTCTGGGGACATGTTCCCTGCGATTCACTGAAATCACACACCGCAGCTCTGGAGGTGTTTAAAAAAAAAAAAAATTAAAAAAAAATAAAGTAAATAGGGCAAAGTTTCTCAAAGCACCCAAATCCTGGCACTGTTTTAGCCCCACAGCACGGGCAAACAACTGCAAGCAACCCCGGAGCTTCCTGGGATAATGGTTCCCAGCTGAGCTGCAGTTACTGCCCACCACTGCGGGTTGAGCCCTCTTTAATTAAAATACCCTTCTGAGGGCTGGAATTAATTTCACCCAGCAGCTGGGGGGGCTGTGACCAGGTGTGACAGCTCAGCTGGGCAGGATTTTCTTCCAGGCAATGGAAAACTGAGGGTATAAAGGGGATGATGGAAAGGGGGGGATTTTCTTAAGCCCAGGCTGCAGCAGCCAGCGAGGAGAACATCCCACCACAAAGAGTTCTGGCGTGTCCGGCTCTTCGTATTGCGCGTTAAGGGAAGTTCTCTCTGCCCGTCGGGAACAGCTGGGAAGGAAGATGGGGAGGCTGTTTCAGCTGAAGGACTCTGCACAAGAGCAGGAAGGTACGAGCTGGCCAGGAAGGGAGATGCTGGCTCCTGGGAGCAGGTTTCCACCTCTCCTGGAGATGAGCTCTGGAGCGGTCACTTGGGGCTGGTCGGCACTGGGAGCTCTGTGCCTACCCTGTGCTGGGATGCTGGTGGGATGGGAGACGAGCATAGGGCTTTGTCCCTCAAGAAAAAGGGCATTTTTACTTCTTTTATCCTCCAAACCCACCCTTCAGGCATGCCCTGATGTTCACAGCTTGCCTGTTCATCTCCTGTCTAAGGGCCAAGCCTGGTGGCAGGATTTAGTGTTAATAATCCATTAATTCAGCAGCTGGAAAGCCTAGGGTAAATTCCTGGATTTTTTTATGTTTGGTGGTTTGGTTTTTTTTTGAAGTCCGTGGCAGAACATTCACTGCCAGTGGGGGTTTTTCCCTCTCGGGGGTGGGGGAAGGCGTATTTGCAGAGGGCTCCTGGGTGTGCCATCGTGTATGTTGATGCAGCAGATGCCTCAATTATCTCATCGGGTTTTCTTTACCTTGGTTTTGATGTGATTGAGTGTTCAGCAAAGTTGCTTTAATCCCTGTGAAATCCCTTATGGAGTTGGCAGGGTGTGGCCTTGACAGAGGGTTGTTTTTTTTTTTTAAATTTTATTTTATTTTTTTCCTGAGTGTTAAAGGTCTGTGTGTGCAGGCGAGTGGCTGCATCCCAGGGCCCGATGCTGAGCTGGACCAGTGGTTGGTCAGGGAGCCGGGTGGGGGATGTTGACCAGTTATGAAGATGCTGTGTGTGAGCATCGTGATCTGGCTCTTGTGTCTGCCCTCCTACTGTGTCTGTGAGGCTGGGAAAAGAGACGATCCAGAGAAAAATCTACTTTTTTGGTAGGACTGGCACATTTAAGAGCTTCCAGCTCAAAGAGGAAAGCAAAGAACCAGGCTTGGAGCCGCTTTTTGGGTGGAGAAGGATGGTCCCTGCAGGGGCTGAAGGGCTCTGCTCTTCATTGCTGTCAGCTTGGCAGAGTCATCCTCGTCTTCTCCATGGCTGAGGCCAGACTCGTTTCAAGCCTTGCAGCCCCTGGGCTCTCCCAGCTCATTTTCCTGGCTGCGGGAAGACAGGGTGGTTTCTCAGAGCCCGGTGAAAACATTCCCTGTTAGAAAACATTCCCTGTTAGTGCGGGATGTGTTCTGGGGCTGGGCAGCCAGGGAAGAGCGAGACACCCTCTGGGTGCTCAGGGGGTGGGAACAGGCTGTTGAGACAACGGGGTGGTGGAGGGGTTTGGTTTCTCTTCCCTGGGAAGTTTCTCTTCCCTGGGACTTTAGCTACCCAGAGGCTGTTGCGGTAGGCAATGCCATCTGCTTTTCTTTGCCGAGGGTTTTTCCTCTTCCAGACCCAGTATTTTGACTCTTTGAAGCATCTTCAGCCTGGGATGGAGCCTGTGGGGTCCCGTGTGATCCCACCAAGAGATCTGGCTTGGCCAGGGACTGCAGCTGGGATAAGTCCCTCTGGGGCTGGTTAAGAAAAATGGGTTTCTCCTCTCTCGCCGCGATGCCACACATCACCTGGAGTTTCTGTTCCCAAGCTCTTGACCCCATGGCTCATCCCATGCTCGAAGGGGGCGGACAGTTTCCTTGTGCTCGCCGGGTCGCGGGGCGAACCCCACCTGCTGGGTTGAGTTTCTCTCCCTGGCTTGGGACCTGCCCAGTTTTACGCCTCTGCTCAACCTGGAGGAGAACGAAAGCCCTTGAGGAGCTTGTGGTTAACAGGCACTTAATTGATTCTGAATAATCCTGACAAGTTTTTGCAGTCCTTGTGGTAATCGCCTCTCTTTCCCATTGAATAGCCAGGGCTCCGTCTGTGTGGCTGCCAGCTGTACACTGCTTGGCCGCATTCTTTCATTTCCAGCTCATGTTTTCCTTTTAACCCTTCCCCTGCCAGCTCCGCCGCAGAAGCTCTGAATGGGGGATGAGTTTTCCAACCTCCTTTCCTCGAAGACAGCCGGTTCTTCACCTGCTCTGGGACTGTGTTTGGGGAGCCTGGAATGTGGCAGGGACTTTTTCCCCCCCCCGTGGCAGCGTAAACAGATAAACCGATTTATTTTGTTTATAGCTGTATTACAGACTTAGCAAACTAATGTGAGGTGTGACACGTGCTTACGGCACAACAAGCAAGAAGTGACTTGAAGGGGCTGGGGAGGCACCAGCGGGAGCACGTGGAGAGCTGGGATGGAGGGGTGCAGTTCCTGGCCCGAGTGTAGTCCCGGTACTGTCGGGAATTGTGCTGTCGCTTTGTGGGAAGGCAGTGCAGGAGCGCTCTCATTCACCACGAGCCTGTCTCTCCGGGTACTGGGCAGAGACTGTGCTGTGTTGTCTGTCTTTCCTTCTGGCCTGGACAAATTTTCTGCCCATATGAAGCACGTGACTATGTAAAGGGACAATTTCCACCCTCGCTGCCTGCGGCTGGGCAGTAGGAGGAGATGTCTTGACCTCACTGCGCTCTCCAGACTGGAATTCCCTGACAGTCTCTCTCTAGGGGGGTAAAACCTCCTTTTATTTTGTGTCCCCTTGGACGCGCTCTGGGCTGGGAGCTGGACTCCCCATTCAGCCCCTTCCTTCATGTGCTTGAATTAATAACGTTGCTTTGGGGATGGGGGCTGCATGGCGCTGGCTGCCCTGGGACACCTCTGGCCCCTCCCTGTGCCCCCCAGGACAACACATGTGGGGCGAATGAGCTGTATCCCCTCTACCCCCCCTCCACGCCAAGCCCGGGAAGGGTCGGGAATGGGAGCTAGGACTGTGTGCGATTCCTCCCTCCTGCGCTCACGTATGGAGCCCGGCTCAGGCTTCACCCTCTGCCCCAGTGGAGCCCCCCCAGCCCCCGTGGGAGCCCTCCACGCCGTGCCCGGTGGCAGCAGGGCCTGTGGAAGCTGCTGCTCCCGGTCGGCAGAGAGATGCTGCAGCAAAGCATCCTTCATCCTCCATCCTCCGCGTCTCCCTCCCCTCTGCAACCCCAGCCCCAAGCTCGGCATCTCCGGGGCGGCCGCTTCGCGGTGTGGGACCCCTCTGGGGCCGTGCATCCTCCCCGTGGCTGCATCCCTGCACCCTCCCCGTCGCTGCTGGTGGCTGCTCGCCTCCATTTTTAGCTGTTTTTTTTCCCGGCTTCCCCCTGTGCTGCGGGCTGGGAATGGTACGGTCCTCCCTCCAGCGCCCGTTTCTCCTGGATGTTGCTAGAAGGTGAAGGCATCGGCGCAGGCTGCGGAGGCTGCAGCAGTTGCCGCCAGCCCCGAAAAAACACCCCGGGAGAGGGGGCGGACGGGACCCAGGGAGGGGGTCGGTGCTCAGCTACGGCCGTTTCCCTCCCGCCACCGCTTGCGGGCTCCGGCAGCATCCTCAGTGCGGAGCCATGACCCAGGGGAAGGTAGGTGGGAGGCCAGCGGTGGGATGATGCGTCGTCCTTGCTTTCATAATTACTGCATGTTTGGGAGGGGGGGGGAGTGGGTTGGAGGGAGGGGATTTAAGGAATAAAAACAACTGCTGTGGAGGGGGGAGCTGGGCACCCACCCGTGGCTGCTGCGATGGAGGTGTTTCCAGCAGAGGAAGGGGCTGGGGGGTCCGTCTGTCCTGGGGCTGGATGTGGAGCTCGGCCGTGCTGCTGGACCTGCGGCCGTTTCCTTCACCCATCCCGGATGTCGGGGAGCCCGACGGGGTGTTTGTGCTCTCCCATCCGTGCCCCCAGCAGTCAGCACTGGGCGCCTGCCCTGGGCACCTCCTTCCTGCCCCGGGGAGCTCTGGATTTTGGGGGTTCTCCAAGGCTCAGAGACCAGGGAGGGGGGGTTTGACGCCCCCTCTGCCAGCACAGTGCACCATTGCCACGGCAACGATGCTGGAGGCTGCCTGGATGCAGGCAGCACTGTCCCTCTTGGGTCTCCTTGGGCATCTCTAGGGGTCTGGCGTGATTTTGGCCACCAAAGGGCTCCGTAGGGGGGGACGGTCCCTGGGAGCTGGCAGAGGGGGTGGCACCGTTATCCCGATGCGGCTGGGTCTGCTCCTGCTGGGCACCCCAGCCTGGTACCCGGCTTCATTCTCGAGGGGCTGTGACACCTTTAATTGAAGACCTTCTTGCAGGGACTGTGCTGTCTCTTGCAGCGCTCGTTAGTGTCTCTGCTTCCTTTTGGACCTTCTGCGGTTCCAGCCCCACATCCCTGGGATCCATGGGGATGCTCCCCCTGACGCTGAGCTGGCACCCCCTTTGGCAGCGAGGGCAGCCCACCAGGCTGGTAACTTATCCTGGCGTGACAAAGATCTAGAAGGTTAAGAGGATAATGTTCCCAAGGAGAAGCAAATTCTCAGGTGCCCAGAGGCTGGCTCTTCCCTGGGATTTCGTAGGCTGAAGAGAGGCGGGATCCCAAGCTGCACCCTCAAATTCTGGGAAGCAGCAAGGCTGAGCCTCTAGATGGGCAGAGAGGAACGAGAGGGGAGGAAACATTGGAGGGCCAACCCAGAGCACGGCTTGGGGGGCCAGCAAGAAGCTCCCCAAAACGGAGGTGTAAGTGCAAATGAAGGAGTTCAGGGTTTTCTGCCCAGAAAGCTCTTTTTAAAGGGGAAATTTAGAAAGTAGTAGGCTGGAAAGCAGATAACCCTTTGGCTGCTTTCCAGTGGCTCGAGGCGCCATGGAGGACCCTGGGCAAGGCTGTGTCTCCCCTTGGAGACATTTTTCATCCCCGTGAACAGGCCAGGTATTTTCCCAGCCCTTCCCTCAATGGCATCAGAGGAAGCGCCTTCCTGGGGGTGCGGGTGTGGGTCCAGCTCACAGGAGTTTCTGGGTGTTCCCGGGATCCAACAGAGGGACCTCCAGACCCCTGTGCCCTCTCGCGTGCCCATTGCAGGGCAGTTCCTGCGCTGTTTTTACAGTCCGACCTCTCTATTGCTCCCGGCTCTTTGTGCAGCTCTCGGTGAACAACAAACCCCCCAACTCCGAGGGGCAAGGGGAGAAGAAGGACAATGCCACGGCTCCGCCAGCTCCTCCGACATACGAGGAGGCGACAGCGGGAGAAGGGATGAAGTCTGGCGCTTACCCTCCTCCCCCATCGGTCCCGCTCCACCCCAGCTGGGCTTACGTGGACCCCAGTAAGTCCTTCTGTGGCTATACCCGGGGTGAGCCCCTTGCAGGGGCGGGGAGAGGGGCGCAGAGATTCCCCCTGCGGGTTTGTAGAGAAGGGGGGGACCAGGGCGGGGGTGCCCAGTTTGGTCCATGGCAGAGCTCACCCGAGAGCTGTAGCTCTAAACCCTATAAATCTGTTTCTACACATAAAAGCCATTTCACTCAACCACTAGACCGCGCTGCCTTCCCGAGGTGGGACTCAACTCCAGTGCTCAGTCCCCGCTCTCCTTGCAAGCACTGGGATGGGAAAAAATCCCCTCTCCCAGCTTGCTGCGCCAGGCAATGCCGCCTGGCAGGGCTGGGGAGCATCCCGGTGCTGTGCTCCCGGCACTGCAGGCAGCAGCCCCCGCCTTCTCGCTCCTGCTCAACCCTGGCTTTCAAAGAAGCCGCTGAACTGGCAAAATCAGGTGTCACGGCACCAGTGATGTCTGGTTGCTGGGAGCTGGCGTTCGGAGCCAGCGGAGGCTAAAACGTGGCTGGACTCGAAGGCGGAATTGTTCCAGCCTCGGTCTGTGCGGCCGATTCCTCGGCAGACAAACAGCTTCTCTTCCCCGGGCGCTGCGTGCAGCTGCTGCTTGGTGGCGACCAGCAGAGAATGGCTCGACTGTGCCCGATGCCGGGGAAGGGCTGTGTAGCGGCGAGCCGGGATGGATGCGGTGGCCGGCAAGCGATGGGATGGGTGCTGGGGTGGCCAACTGCTCCATCAGTGTGGCTTGGACTGGGGAGAGCACTGGAAAGACTGGATTTAATGACTCCCAAGTCCTTTCTTTCTGCTCAATCCTCTTCCTCTGCTGCGCTTTGCTGGTTGCCTGTTCCGTGGGGTGGGGATGGGCACAGCTGTAGGGATGGGGGTGTTCAGGGAAGGGGAACAGGCGAACCGAACCCTCTGAGCTGCGTGTGTGCCTGCGCACTCTGATGGTGTCGCAGGCTTTTCCCATTCCCGTTTGCCTCGCGGGGTCAGAAGCAGAGGGCATAAACAACCTCCCAGCTCGCTGTAACACCCATCTGGGTCTTTCTGCTGTCATGACGAATTAGCACGGGCAAAGCCCAAATGGGTTAGGATGTTGGTATTTCGGGTTTCCCGGAGGACTTGTTTAGGTGGTGTGTCACCTCTTGTCCCCTCCCTGACAAGCCTCGCAGGATTTCCTCTCTGCAGTCGGGGTGTTCCTCTGACTTCATGTCCTTCTCCCCTTTCCCTGCCCTCGGCCACGCTGGGAGCTGCGGGTCCCGTCGCAGGCGCCCGCCATGGGGCTGGGTCTGACAGCTGATACAAGACTGGGAGTCGCTGGAGAGAAGTGGCCGGTGTTTTGTGTTGCTTTCTTTAATAATGAGCTTGGCACACACTGTCTTGCTGCCTCAGATGTGGCCATGGGCGGGAGGTGACACTAGCCAGGGAGGAGGAAACCCCTTCCGTTCCTCTGAGGGGTTTAGCTGCCTAATTTGGTGTTCAGATGCCTCGATCGCTTTGACGCAGGAGGCACTGAAGTGGCCCCGGGGATATGAGCCCCAGGTGCTCTCACCCCGCGTGGGCGATGACAGATCTCGCAGAAAGGCAGGGAGGACACGCTGCCGGAGTTCCAGCTCCACTGGGGCGTAGGAGAAGGCACAAGAGATTTATTAGGCGCAAGAAAAGCACAAGGGATTTATTTCCTGCCGGGGGCATCTTTAGGATGAGGCTTCTGCACTAAGAGCAAGCAGCCTTGGACCACTAAACCAGACCAAATCCAGGAGCTTGAGTTTGGCTTTCTTGGTGGCTGCAGCCTGTCCTCTGAGTTTGAGAGAGTCTTTCCTCCACCTGCCTGAAGGATCTGAGTATCGCTCAGCTAAAAAGATCGGAGAAGGAGGGGAGGCATCTGCCAAACAGGCAGGGACATGAATGCGTAGCTGGTCTGATCGCAAAAGCCTTAATTCTGGAGGAAACCCAGCTGGGGGGAGCGTTGGTGAATGGAAGGGGATAAGAGAAGCGAATAGCGCAGGGGAACGATGCGCTGAGACAACTGAGGTTTCAGTATTTGTTTTATTATTTTTTTTTTCTTGAGCGTGAGGCTCAGGAGACGGAGAAGGCTGATTCTTACACCTAATTTGTGCCGCTGACCTCAGCGGGGAGAAGCTGCTGCTTTGGGTTTCTCCATGCAGCCCCCTGCCCAGCGACATCCGCGCTGCCACGTTCCTCGCTGGCTGTCGGCACAGCCGCCTCCCCAGCCGGCGGGGGTTTGCTGATGCTTCCCTCCATCTCCCAGCAAGGCTGCAGAGCAAACTGGTGGCTCGTGGTGCAGACTTCCTCCTCACCCACTGGCAGGGAAACTCCAGCAACAGCAGCAAAGCGGGGCAGGCTCGTGCGGTGCCACGGTTTGGGGGGAAGGTGGTCCCAGCAGCAGCACTGGGGGGGTTTCCCCCTTGTTCAGGCTCGCTGCTAAACCGCTTGGAAATGGGGTTCAGGGAGGCACCTGCTGGAGAAGCTGGCGGTAACGAGGTGCCCTCGGAGGAGAAGGCACACCGTTGACCTCAGACACGATGCAGATGCAGCCCAAGCTCAGGCAATCACAGAGCAGCGAGGGAATCCTGCACCAGAGCTCCCGATGGGAATGAGTGAGGTGCTGAGTCACGGCTCCGCTGGGGGATGCTTTAATATTCAGTGAAAGGTGAGCAAGGATATCATGGAACCCCCTCGGCTGGAAGGGACCTTCAAGATCGAGTCCAAACGTCGCCCCAACGCTGCAAACCCACCACTAACCCGCGTCCCTCAGCACCACGTCTGCCCAGCTGGGAAACACCTCCCGGGGTGGCAACTCCATCACTTCCCTGGGCAGCCTGCTCTGATGCTTGGTGACCCTTTCCATGAAGAAATATTTCCTAATGGCCAATCTAAATACGATATGAGCCCTCTAATTGCCATTAAAAATACGGTGTTGCCACGGATGGGAATTAACCCTGGTGCCCTTCTCGTGCTGGTGTTTATGGAAGTGGTTTCCCCGCTCCATATCAGATGGTCCTGATGAGATGCAGGAGGGGGAAGGCAGCAGAGTGCATCCCAGCAAGGCTCTGTTTTGCAGTACAGCAAGAAAACCTCGGAATTTGGGCCTCCTGAGCTGCAGTCAGTCACTGGGGTCAGACTATTGCAGCTGGAGAGGGAACTGGGAGCTGACCTGTCTGGCTTCTGCTTCAGGCACGAGCCCCAGCTATGGCAGTGGCGGGTACCCAGGGGACACCGAGATGCTCACGACCTTCAGCTGGGACGACAGGAATGTGCGCAGGGTGTTCATCAGGAAGGTAAGGAGTGAGTCTCTCCAGGCTCAGCCTTCCCCGATGAGGGTGGGAGACCTCGGAGGGACCTGGCTGCAATGGCTTTGCTGGCTTCTCCGGGCTGGGGGGGGACACAGGGACTCTGTGGGTCACCCACGGGCTGCCTCTCGTTGCAGGTTTATGCCATCCTGATGGTCCAGCTCTTGGTCACTGTTGTCATCGTGGCGTTCTTCACTTTCTGGTAGGTCTCTTGTGTAGCAGTCAGGCTAGCTTTGTCCTGTGTGTGACCTGCTCCTGGATTACCTGTTGCTGGGGGGTGTTGTCTGTGATCTAGATACCTGATCTATTTTTTTTTCCGATGTGCTCCAATGAAAAACAAAACTGAGGGAACCTTGAGAGGTCCTTCGATGCTTCCGCTACCTTTCCCACACGTCCTCTGGACGGTGCGTTGTCTGTTCTGGGTGCTATCCCCAGCCAGGAGCTCTGGGCTGCATGCCCTTGAGTATGAAGTGCTGTATTTTTCCTTTGGGAGTTATCGCAGCCATCAGATCCCAGCCGACCTGGGCGGCAGGGACTGGGTTACCTCCCCTCGCAGAAGCAGATACCCCATGCCAGGGCAGCGGCGGCCTCCGGCTTGGATGACTGAGCATTTTGGGCATGTGCAGCTCATGTTGCCTCCAGAATAAATAATGAATCACTGTCAGCCTGAGGATTTCAGCTCTTTAATCAATTCTTGGAGGAGAAGGCAGCGGCCGTTCCCGAGCAAGCCCGGCTGTGTAACTGATAACAGCAGGGCCACCTTGCCCACTCGACAGGTTGAATTTCTTCCCAGTTGGTCACTCCGCTGGGTAGATTCACCCACGGTTGGTTGTGGGTTTTTTTTCCACATACCTCGTGCTGCATCGCCCCATCCGTGTTCCCAGGTTTAATTTAGCAGCAACCTGTGAAGCGATTGGCTTTTTTTTTTTTATGCCTTTTGCTCAGCATCCCTTTTCTCTGTCTTGCAGCGAGCCGGTCAAGGGCTACATTCAGACGCACTCTGCCTGGTACTGGGCTTCCTAGTGAGTATCTCTGCCATCTTCTGTGGCCGTGTATGATCCAAACAGCTCTGCATGAGGCTGTGGTGATGTGGAGACACTTTCCAACCCCTTTTCTACCTTGCCTGTGGAAAATTGCTCTGATATGTGTGCGGGGGGGGAGCTGGGGAAATTCACGGATAACTCTGAGGTGAGAAGATAAAGAATCTTGCCTAGATGAGTCCGAAGCATGAGATACGCTGGATAACTCCAAATACTTCCAAAAAGAGTGCTTGCCTGCTCTGAAAAATGGGCTCACAGTAAATACAGGAGTATTGCTTGCAAAGGAAACCGGGTAAAACTGGGCAGTTTCCAGGAAAACAGTGCAGAAACCCAGATGTGAGACCTGAAGGGGGGCCTAGGGTACCTCAGAGGCTTAATTTTGGGTTTGTCCCACTGAAAGCAAGGACATTGCCTGGGTTTACATTGCGTGCCTCGATCTGCGGCAGATGAAGAAGGGAGCGGGCAATGTGAACGGGAAGCGGTGGCGGGGGGGGGGATGCATTTGGAGGTATCAGGACGTTTGTGGGGGCCGTCATGCCTGAGTCTTCATCACGGAGCTGCTCTCGGTGCCCGGAATTTGGGATGCCATTCATTAGTCAAGCCTGGTCCGAAAGGTCAGCTCGGAGGCTGCCATCCGTGCGTTAGTTTATTTGCAGTTGCGCTGGTTTGCCGGATGCCGCTTGTGTTAGTGCTGCTAATTAAGCAGGCAGAGCATGCGATGCAATTGTCTGTGAACACGGCTCTGTGAACTTGGCTTTAATTAGTTCACACCCAAATCGCGAAATGTGTCCAGGCCCGGAGATGAGACACTGGCTTATATAACTTGGGGGGGGGAAAAAGACCCAAAATAGCAGCAGCAGGAGGGGACGGGCACCGGGATGCCTCTTTGACCTTAAAGGAAAATAATGTGCGGCTTCTTGGCCGGTTGGCAGACTGGAGGAGCAGCACTGCCTCGTAGGGAGACAAGACCAAGCTCTGCTCAGGTCTGTGCTCTGACCTGGGGGTTCATCTCCTGTTACTGGGCTGTTTGCATTTATAGCCTTCAGTGGGAGCAAACCCAGCCTGGGCCAGCTGGGGGTGGGCTCTGTACTTGAGGGACTTCCATTTTGCCCGTCCCTTCCCCTCCCAGCAAGCCAACCCTTCCCTCCATCCCAGTGTCTCCAATTGCTTGTCCCGATCCAGGTCTGGATCTCTTTCAAACACAGAGACCCCAAATCTCTGTATCTCTGCAAAGACACGGGGGTGTTTTTCTGCTGCCGGGGGATGGCTCAGAGGGAATAAAGAGAGAGCAGATGCACAACAAGGGATGCGAAGGAGGTGGACGAGTGCACTCCCTTCGTGCTTTCCTTCCATCTATTCGGCCGTGGCCACTCCGGCTTTCCTGGTTTCCCCGTGGGAGGGCAACGCTCAGGTTTATCTCTGGTGCATTTATCATGGCCCGTGGGTTTTGCCGTCATGTTCATTTATTAGACCGAAGGTGAGTGGCTATCGTGCGGCCATTGGCATGCTTGGAAGCTGCTTTTCCCCCCCAGGCGCTGGGTGAAAGCAAGTAAGCAGGTTCCCACTGTGCCAGAACCCATCGGCACGGTGGAAAAACACCCGGCTGTGTGACGGCCAGAGCAGGAGGAGACCATCCCTCAGCGCTTGGATTGTTTTTTTGCCTCGCTGAAGGGTCAGGTCATGTGAGATAAACAACTGTGATCCGGGGATGGCTTGTGCAACAGCACGTTGGGCTGGGCTCCGCGAGCTTCACCGGCCTTGGAGGATCCTTCTGCTGTGGGATCGTTCCTCGAGCGCTGGTGCAGTAACATGGCACCGCTTCCCTTCTCCGACACAGACCTTCTCTCTGGCCTTAGGCAAGTCACTCTGACCAGCCCCGTGAATCCTGGTCTAAGCGCTGCTGAAATCCCAGCAGGACGCCTTCATCCCACCACATGGGAGATGAGGGGCAAAGCCTGGCCACCTCCGTACGAGTGACACTGAGGTGTCCACAACAAACACATCTGGGTGCTCCATCCACCCTGGACCCGAATGCTGCCCTCGCTCGGCTCCAAAACCTCCCTCCAGGTTTCTCAGGGATGGCTGTGCTGTCCCACCTGGGGCTGGCACAAGCGAAGGAGGCAGCAAGCGGCCGTGCTTCCCACCCAGCCTCGCCACTGGCATGGTGCTCGCAGGTTAAACAGCGCCGCGGAGCACTGAAACTTGTCAGCTGGAGACTCCTCTCCTGCGCCAACACAGAATGCTTCGCTTTTCCTCCCTAAACTGCTTTTTCTTTTCTTTGCAGCGCTGTTTTCTTTGTGACCTACTTGATTCTCGCTTGCTGCTCCGGACCCAGGTAAAATATTTTCTTTTTGGGTTTGAAGCAGCCCTGTGAAATGAAGGCTGAGTGTTTTTTCCCCTTTAGTGCCAAGCATGTCCAACAAAGCTGCAGAAGTGGGATGGGGTCACGCTGGTGCAGGGCTGTAGGGACTGAGGCCACAGCTGTATTTTCGGGCCTGACGCAGTTGTGGGTTGCTGCAGCACCGCCTGAAAAGCTGAAGTCAAATTGCAACCAGAAGCTACGCTGCAGCAAGAATTGCACTGCTGCCCGGCTCCAAATTCCCATTATGAAATGCTGCGGCAGATGGTCGCCTTTGCTCTCAGCGGAGCAGCGCGCTGCTGGCTGCTTTGCTGGAATATCATGGGGACGTTTGCCCTTTTGGTCTAGGAGCACCCCGAGTGCTCCCTTATTCCCAGCAGGACGAGGGTCCCCTCGGGGCCCCCCCTGCTATTTGCCGCACCGGCCGTTTGTTCGTTATACGGCACGTCTTGCGCAGCCTGTTGTGCTCATCCCCTCTGCCCGGCAGGGCTGACCAGCCCCTCTTTCCTCACTTGCAGGAGGTATTTCCCATGGAATCTGATCCTGCTGAGCATCTTTGTAAGTAGCACATCTGGACAGCATCTGCCCTGCCCCTGCAGCCGGCGTGGGTTTCATAATGGCTCCAGGCAGGAGAGACGTCACGTCTGGCTTCCTGCAGAAAGCAGGAATTTCATCCTTTAATTGTCCTGCGCTTGGGCTGAGGAGCTGTAATTGAACTAGAATGTGATAAGCAGGAAAGAAGGGAGCCTCTGTTTTTTGTGTTTTTTTTTTTTAAAAAAAAAAAAGAGCCTGCGGAGGGTGGTGGGTGCTGGCGTTGGGTGCTGGGGTCCTGTGTGAGAGTGGCAGAGGGATGGAGAAGGAAGGGCTGCTTTCGGGGTGGGGGCCTGCCCTCACTTTAACCTGCCCTGGGGGTATTAGTCACTGGAGGATTAGAAACTATGCAAAAATTGCTTCTCTTGAGCATCCGCTTAAGAGGCTTCACTGCCCCTGTCATCATGTAATTGAAATGTTGTCTCTGTTGTGCGTGTCTCCCTGGGACGCCACTGCAGGAGTAATGTGGGTCTCTCTCCCTCCCAGACACTCTCCATGGCTTATCTCACCGGGATGCTCTCCAGGTAGGTTGAGCATGTGGACTCCGGAGGTTTCCTCGTCCGATGTCCCATCTCTTCCTGCAAAAAAGCCCTCCCTGCTCCTGAAACGTAAGGGCCACCTGACCTCTCTGGAGCTGTTCCGGTAGCCACACAAAGCCTGACCTTCCCTTCTGAAAAGGCTTTTTAAAGAAGCTCCCCAAGACCTGTGTTGGTGTCCCCTTCCCTGCCACAGCCGGGGCAGCACAGGGTAGTTCCTGCCATGCCAAATCCCGCAGGAGAGCACTCGGGAGCCAGGGACGAGGCGGTGGCTGCGCAACGGGGGGCTACCGTATACCGTGATCGTGCTTTTCCCACTAAGCAGCACTTGAGCAGGTGGGGCCGGAGTGAGACAAGGAGGGTTTTTTTTTTCCAGCAATTTCGTGGGTTTTGCAGTCTACAGCCTCCTCCCTTGTGCTCGTGTTTTTACTGTTGCCGTCTGCTCACAAGATCAGCCCCGGTTCACGTGGGTCCCTGGTGATGAGGCAGATGAGCCCGTGGGTGTTGATGGATGGGAGCTGGGGACAAAGAAAGCAGCGGCTTCAGCAACTCGGGGAAAATACCAGGGATATCACTCTCAAATCAGACCGAAGGGGAGAGTGGGGACTGGCTTTTCTTAGGGCTGAGCCTGGTGCTGCCAACAAAACCAGTAGCCAGACGTACAAAAAAACTATAACCTAAACCTGTGACCTGGACCTGTACAAATCCCTCCTTCCCTGCAGTTTTCCAAGACCCAAACCCCTGTTACAAGCACATCATTAGCGTAAGAGTGGCTGCAGCTTTCGGATTTCTCCTTGTGCTGCAACGACATTTGTCATTTTATTTTTACTGCCTCCCAGTTTGAATCCTCCTCCTCCTCCATCTGTCCATGACCAGATAGATTTTTATAGTAAGTCCCCATCTTAGCTGCTCCTGAGCTCCCAGGAGGCACAGATGTGCCCCCCTGCCCACCCTCTTCTATTTAAAGTGGGAGGAAAACCCATCTAGTCTTTTTTTAGTGTTTTCTATCCTTTCCTTTTTACATTAAGGGGGGGACATTGATAATTTGGGTGCCGTTTGTGCCCCTAGGACTCATGCTTTCCCTGTATGCCCCTGCTGAGCTGCCGGTCTTAATCCTTCCTTCCACCTGTCCCTGTGGGAAACGCTGAAAAAGTGGGTTTGCTGTTAATTTTGCAGTTACTACAACACCAAGTCGGTCCTTCTGTGTCTGGGGATCACGGCCCTGGTGTGTCTGTCTGTCACCATCTTCAGCTTCCAGACCAAGGTGAGTTTGTGCTGCCCGGTCCCCCCGGGAGAGGCAGGACGCAGGGGCAGGCAGTGCGGGGGTGAGGTGTGCCGGGGTCCGCAGGGCTCTGGATGCGGGAGCCACCTGTGGGATGCTGGGATGTAAAGTGAAGGTTAGGATGGATGATGGGGTGAGGGATGCGTCAGGGGTATAGATGGGGCTGAAAGATGCTAATGGAGGGGGGTAAGGTGGGGTTTTTTTGAGGATTAGGCTGTGGGGTGCAGCAGGGCACTGGCACAAACGTGCAGGATGAGTTTTTTGGATTTTTAACTTTAAATGGGTCCCGAGTTCTCCCCCCACGGCAATAACGGGGACACGGTGTTGCCGTACAGGGGGTTGCTGGGCTATAGGACCCGAGAGGCAGCTGAAGCAGTTGCCACGTGGCAGCAAGATGGGTTTGCTGCCGGAGAAGCCCTGGCTGTGGCCGCGGGGAGGTTTGGCATCCCTTGCTGCCTCCTGTTCCAGCACTCCGCACTTGTAACGCGACGTTCTTTACCTCTGCAGTTTGACTTCACCTCCTACCAGGGCGTCCTCTTCGTGATGCTCATGGTGCTCTTCTTTGGCGGCATCATCCTGGCTGTGATTCTGCCCTACCAATACGTGAGTAACGACCGGTGCCCCGGTCCCGCTGCCAGGCTGGGAGCTCATCAGCCTAACACGGGCAAGCTCCAGGGCTTGGCTTGGGAGCGGTGTCCCAACCTGCTCTTGGAAAAGGTGTGGGAACACCAAGAGAAAGAACAGGCAACTGCAGGTGGCTGCTGCCTGGTGGTTGTACAATCAGATATCAGGCTGTAGGACAGCACTGGCCCGAGGCTTGAGGAAGTTTGCTGCTGTTCCCAGAGCTGTGTAGTGGCCCCGCAGCAGGTCACATCCCCTGCTGGTGCCTCAGTTTCCCTTCCAGTGAAACCAGGGCAGTGAGCACGCTGAAGTGCTGGCCTGCCCCAAAGGGAACGGGGCTCTTGCCCCAGATTCGGGGCAGGACTTGGACTCCGGACAAGTGCCGTGGGGTGCCTGTCTGGTGAGACCTGGCTCTGCTCACACTAACACCGTCCTGCAGCGTTTAAATCTCGGGGCTCAAACTTCTCAGAAATAAGCACCTCCGGGGGGTGATTCCGACCCCAGGGATGAGTCCTGGTGATGAGGGACCACCTTGTCACTCCTCCAGCTGCTGCCAGCCCCTCTTGCGTGGGTCCAGCTGCTCCCTTCGGTCTCCCTGCTCACCGCTGGCGCTGGCTGTGCCCAGCTGACACTTGGAGCCACTTGCGACCACACCTGGTGGAGGGTTTGGTGTGGCAGCACGGAGTGTCTGGTCTCCATCCAAGAGTGTGTCATTAGCTGAGTTGTCTTTCGAGCAAGGGCCTGACAGACCCTGGGAGATGCTGATGAAAGAGGGAAGGTGTGTGGGGCTGAGCAGCCACCATTAATCACCCCGAGTGCCTGCTTGCGGAGGCACCCGGCTTTGATCACGGCAGCCTTTAAGTGACCTCCAAACCCTTTGCATCTTCCCTGGCTTCTCTGGGAAGCTGAGTCGTACGTTAAGGGCCAGACCTGCAGGAGACAACCCCGCTGGTACTAGTCCTCCCTGGAGCTGGTCCGATGGACAAAGGCACAGGCTGGTGTTTCCAAAACCAGCACCTTGGTTTTTTTGGTTGTCTTGGCTTGAGATCCATTTTTCCCTCGTGCAAACGTGAGGGCAAAGCAGCTTGCAGTGCCAAGCCACTGCCATTAAACTGTTTAGACAACTGCTCTTTATCTTGCGCCTTGTCAAGATAAGCATAGCTGGAGGCAGGCTGTAATGAGCTTGTCTATCTGGGGAGGCAGGCTGTGATCCCTGGCTTGAATCAGCTCTCCATGTGGGCGCCTTCTCCGGGAATACAGGCAGCTTCCCGACTTGTGCCGCGTGCTGCCGTGCCACGGCAAGCAGGGGCTGAGGTTTGGTCTTCATTCCAGCGAATTTCCTGCTGTGACTCCAGCAGATGAACACGTTTAAGTCAGGCTTGTTAATTAAAGCTGGGTCTGGCCCTTCGAAGCATTTGATGTTTCTTCCAGTGGAACTGGCCTTGTCTGGGTAAATAAACACCTGCAAAAACTGTTTCTGTCAGCGTATTGCCGAGATGTTTCCACAGAGCAGGCTATTTGGAAACACAAGGACCTGATCTAGGAGCTTATAAGCCAAGTAGCCACAGAGGCCATAGTGGGAGGGGAAACTGAGGCACGGTGACCTGTCCTTTGCCATGAAAACCTCAACAACACAAACTGTATTGGAGCTGGAAATGGTGCAAATCCACCCTGAGCTGTTAGAGCACTTTCCCTGGCTTGTATCCTTCATGAGAGCTGAGCCCTCTTCTGTGTCAAGTCCTAATTAACCAGTTTTCTCCTGGGCACTGGCTGACAGATTTGTTTCCTTTAGGTCCCTTGGCTCCACGCGATCTATGCTCTGCTTGGTGCCATCATCTTTACTATGGTAAGTGGGCGCTGGGCATGGGGCCTGGGAATGCGCTGGCAGGGAAAACAAGCAAGGAGTAAAGGCTTTAGCCTTGCGGAGTGCTTGGGGAAAAGAGAAGAGCGAGTCGCAGGATTGCAGAGCGCTCCACGTCGTCAAATGGCTCATGAATAGCAATTATCGCAGTGACCTCAGCCTTGTTGCGAGAAGGTGTTGGTGTACGTGACAGCGCTGGTGCAGAGCATGGTGAGAGCGGCAAACCCATGCCGTATGCGCAATACTAGGTGTGAACAGCAGAAAGAATTGCGGGGACAGAGCAAAAAGGCACCTCTGGAGTGGGGAAAAAGCAGAGCTTAAGCTTTGGCACAGCAGCGGGAGCTGGACTGCGGTGCTCGGAGGGAGCCTGGGGATGAAACGAGGCTCCACAATTGAGCAAAGTCAAGCTGGGGCCGGTTGAGTGGGAGTGGGCCAAGGATTTGGGTATGAGTTTGAGTAAGAGAGGTACAGAAAGAGTGAGAAGCCACGGTTGGGGATTAAGGGTCATTAGGAGGGTTCGTCGCAAGCAGGAAAAGCCCTGAAGCTGGGCAGTTCCTCCAAGGAAAGTTGAAAAGACTCGATTCATTCCTTCGACTGCTCCCCGGCGGTCCCTCCTTGCGAGCCTCTTCCCAGAGCAAGTCCCGGCAGTGCCGTGCTTGCCGTTCCGGTGTGGGAGTTGTCTGGGAAGATGCTTGGTGTTACCTCGAGGTGGGGGTCAGGCGGAGGGCTGCCTTGGGGTTCAAGGCGGTGCCCATTGGGCATGTTGTGAATAAGAACAGTTGAGCAATTTCATTTATTAGCTATAATAAAGTCATTTCAAGTGAGCGCGGATATTTCTTCTGTGATTCATGATTGAAGACTGCTCTGTAAAATACAAATAAGCTAAATATCTTATAATTACTCCATAAACTTCAGTCAGAACCTCAGCTGGTGGAGCCGACTGTGCCAGGCTTGGCAGGTCAGCCTGACCCTGTCTGGGGAGATCAGTTGTTATTTAGGGCTGGGGAGGGCAGAGGTGGCAGCTGACCCCAGGCGACGGCAGCGATGCCCTGCCAGCCCTGAAGAGCTCCACGCCAAGGAGTCTCTCGCGGACTGGGTTAAGAGAGGGGAGTAAAGGTGAGACGGGAGAAGAATATTGAGCTTGAAGTCATGCAACCAGGCGCAGGTTTTCTTGCAGCTGAGCCACCAGCCTGCCTCGCAGCCCGCGTTCATTCCTGTGAGTGCTGCGTCCCTGCAGGCAGGCTGGGCAGTGGATGCCACCTGTGATGGCTTCACTGGCAAAATCTGCCCTGCGCTTCATCGTGTTTGTACCTCGGAGAGGCGTTCGCTCCCCTCTGGGTCTGGCCAGCTCTGCTGGCAGCTCCGCACACCCAGGTGCTGCCCAAGGTCTGGGGTTTCTTGCTCTTTATTGCTCTGGCAGCGCTGCCGCTGCCATGTCATGTTGGGTCCGGGTCACCTTGTCACCTGGCAGGTGCTTCTGAACTGGGGGAAGGCTGGGAATAACAAGAGGTAGGGACTGGCTGAGGAGGAACGGGGAGAACTGCTGCAGAGCTGGTCCTGGGACACGTTTGGGGGGGATGAAGTGAGGGGGAGCTTTGGGGAAAAAGCACGAAGGAAGCAGAACTACCTGGAGTAATAGTTGGGCTCAGGGTTTGACTATTGAGAGTGAAATGAAGGAAGGGGAAAGTTGCAGCTTTAGTGCATTCTTCTGAGCTTTTAAATTTTGGTTACAGACCATAAAAAGTGGCTGCATTTTTTGTTCCGGGTACAGTAAAGCAATTGAGAGAACTCCTGATACTGGAGCACTTCTTTCCTCCCTCTGCCAAATCTCCATGTGACTCTCATTTGTTTTCCACCTCTTTCCTTGCAGTTCCTGGCATTTGATACCCAGATGCTGATGGGGAATCGTCGGTACTCGCTGAGCCCAGAGGAATACATCTTTGGAGCCCTCAATATCTACCTGGACATCATCTACATCTTCTCCTTCTTCCTCCAGTTCTTTGGCTCCAGCCAGGAGTGAGTGCAGCAAGGCAGTATCTTCTCTTTGCTGGCAAGATGCAAGTGTTTAAAGAAATATTAAAAGGAAAAGAGGGTTAAAAAAACCCAACCAACCACCAAACAAAACCAAACCCACCCGTTCTGGCCCACTAGCAGGCTCCATGCAGTCAGCTGAGCAAAGCCCCTGGGTTCCTTACGCAGCTTGTATATATGCTGTTAGGCCTTTGTGACCCAGAAAGCAAAGCAGGGCTTAAGTGTTATGTCTCTCCTGCTCCCTCCACTCCTGCTGTAAGATCAAACCAGACCAGAGACTGGGAGGCATGAGACCAAGATCATCTTTTCCCCAGAGGCTATCAGAGTTGCCTGTCTGAGTCCTGCACGTCACGGGATGTTGAAGTGTGGAGAGCAGCTCAGCAAAGAGAAAAACATTAAGGGGAGGAGAGTAGGGAATTTTGCTCGGATCCTGGCAGGAAAACTAGCTGAACGAAGGGAAAAGGCTAGGGAAATCCCTGCGTCCCCTGTTTCTCCCCTGCATTCATTTGAAGCCTTGTGGCTTCTGCAGAGGTATATTCCTGATAGTACCTGCTTTTAGAAGTGCACAGCGTGGGATCACGTAGTCTGGACGTCCCAGCAATCAGTTCTTCAGGCACAAGGGAACCTCTTGTTCAGGATGTGCAGCCTCTTTGAGGACATCCCTAAATGCCCCTGCAGGAGGAATACTTCTGTATCCTTTGCATCCGGCAGTGAGGCTGAGTTTGTACTTTCTTTCCTTCCCCGAGCGGGATAGCAGGACCGCCGGCTGTGGGATCACCTCCCACCCAAGGGGGACCTGTATGTCAGTCCTCTCTAGAGGGTGGCTCTTCCCCTGGGAGGGCTGTGATCCCACGTGAGGATTTCTGGCAGAGAAGAGATGAAAGAGGCTGAGTTTCAGAGCCCATGGAAAGCCAGGCACCTCCTCATGTGGGACACGGGTGGCTGAGATCCTGTGACACATCGTAAGGATTGGATGCCTTCACAAAATGGTCTTGGTTGCTCAAGATCAATGTTCTTAAGTGGTTACTACCCAGAGACTGAGGCCAGGGTGGATGCTTGTTGCTCAAAACGGGCACTGCTTTGCAGCAAACACCAGTGTTGCCTCTTGCTCTGGCCGTTTTCTAGTTTTACTCTCCCAAACGGGGATGTCGGTGAGGGCACTAGATGCCTCTGACTGCTCAGGTAACTTTCCATCTTCCCCTTGCTCGCATTCCCCTGTTTGGGGATTAGCTGGCTAATTTCTAACTGTAAAGCTCCAGGTGGAGATAAGAGGCCTTTTGCTCTTATTTAAAAAGTGATCCTTCCTGCTGATAGAAACCCGTATCTTCAATCTCTTTGGGAATGCCAGGGCAAGTGCGTCACTGAGCTGCCTCTAGCAATCCCTGCGTGTTAGAGAGAGGCTATGCCAAAACGCTCCGTACCGTGCATTCCTCCTCTGCTACTGCCCTGGCTTTTACCCTTCACATGTCGTATCCTCCCGCCGCACGTGTTCAATGCCCCGAGCTGGGCAGAGGAAAGTTACTGTGCAGAGAGTAAAAAACTCTCACAGCTTCGGCCGCGCTGTGGCTGCACGTAACCTTGTCCATGATCCCACAGCAGCACAACTGCTGCTTTCCATCTTCCCTCCCCGCTCCCCAAAACACACACCGCGCACCCCCCACCGCCCCTCTTTTAAGGAATAAAGGAGGTTATTAGTGATGGCGGCGCAGTCCACGACCCACTGATTTCTGCAGTGTGTGATGGAGCACAAACACAGGCCTTGAATGGCCGAGCAGGGAGAACTGAGAGAGGGGACAGCGTGGGAGACACCCTAAAAATTTATGAAATAGGAGTTGAAAGATGAAATTTCCTGGCTCGGATCCACACAGGCACTTCTGAAATATCTCAGCAGGTTGGCTGTGCAGCCTTTTGGGTGTGTGTTTTTTTTTTTCTCACAGCAAAAGGCCTGTAGGTATTTCTGCTTTCCAGCTTTTGAGGAGGGAGGATGAAGTTATGTGATGAGTTTTGACCCTGAAACAGTCCTAAAACTCCTCCTCGGGAGGATAATCTAGACCAGAGCTCTGCAGCCCTCCTTTCTGCACCGGTACTCCTCCAAGCTGGCCCTGCACACCCCGGGACCTGGGGAGGAGAACGCGGATCTGCAGCCCACTCTGGATCTCTTGCTCTTTTTCCTTCTGGTGTGGAGTAACTTTGCTGCTGCCTGAGCTGCTGCTGCCTCCTGGCTTTTTGCTCCCTCGTGGGAAAAGCTTGCATGGCACCCGCTCCATCTCCAGGCCGCTTGAGAGGGGATGGCTCGCCGCCCTCCTCCTTAGGGCTCCCTTCTTGCATGTGTCCTGGTCCCTCTTCCGCGCTGCCCCTGTGGCTGGCAGTCCATCCAAGCCCAGACCCAGCGAAAGCGCTCGGACTGAAGCAGAGGACGTGCTCAGAGAGGTGCAAGTCCTCCTGAGGCTGAGTAACACAGGATTTGGGGTGGAATACAGCTCTAGGCGCGTTCCTCCTGGGTTCCCTGACCAGGGGAGGCACGGGACTGCTTCTCTTCCTCCATGTGGATGTCCTTTACCTGAGCTCTGCATTGTTCGGACCCTGGCTCTGTATCCCCCTGCTTCTTTTGTCCGGCCATTCTTATGATTTCATTGTAAATAGGATTTTGTATTTTCTCTGAACATTGCTAATAAATTGGTGCAAAACTGTGGTTGTCATGAGGCCGCCTTACTGAAGTACAGCTGAAGGAAGGTCTGGCTGCGCAGCCGGCGCTTTATCCCTTTAAAAGAGAAAACATGAACAAGTTTGCGGCATGGCCCAAAGTTTTAATGGAGATCGGGCTGTGCCTTCTCTGGTTATGACTAAGGAACATCCTACACAAAGTAATAAAACCTATGTGGGGCCAGCACAGGCAGTGTGCGTGAGGAGTGTTTGAGAACTGAGGGCCAAAGGGGTGAGGATCCTGTCCTCTCTTAGAGTTCGTTTAAGTGGCCACAGGATTAAAAAACAAGCAAGCAGGGGTGAGCAAGTGTTGTGAGCGAGGCACCTGCTTCAAGGGCATTTTCTGTAGCTCTGGAGAGCAACCTGACGTACTCAGCTTTCTCCAGAGCCAATGGGAAAAAGAAATACCTCCAGAGAGCAATTCACCTGACCCAAATTAATGCCTCTACTGGGAGGTAAAAACTCGTGTCTCTCTCCATCAGCTCTGAAGGACTGATTAATCCAGGCTGTCAGAGCTCTTAGGGGAGAGAAATCTCAACTGCAGCATCCTGTTGCAGCAGATCCCTGCTCTTTGGAAGGAGACATACCCAAAAGTCAGGTGTGAGAGTTGGTTCCTAAGAAGTGTGGCTGAACAGCGGGATACAGCCAGCACAGGCTTCCCCACCCACAGCTGCATTTTCTGCGGAAAGAAAATATTTTGCCCTGCGTTTCGCTGGGCAACGTTCTGCTGTGGGACGGCATTTGTGGAAAAATAACTGAAGCGGAGCATTTCCATGCAAACAGTGAGGTGGCCGTGAGCATTTACATGAGGCATCATTAGCTGTTCCTGTAATTACCACAAACGGGATAAAAGACGGATGATTCAGTCGAATTTCAACACTTGGCTCTTGAGGAACAGGGCAAAAAAAAAAGTCATTTGGCTTAATCAAAGTGGGACCACTCAGCAGGACGCAGGGATGTGGGAGGGGACGGGGACATTCATCGGGGTGTGAAGGATGCTGGAAAGAGGAAGGGATCGTGCTGTTTCCCATGCTGACAGTGAACAGGGTGGGAATTTGGGGGACCTAAATACAGCCAGAGAGTGTCACACAAGACCTCGAAAAACCTGGATTCCACCGTCTGGAGAAGGGGGACATTTTTATTAACTGTTCAACTTCTTTCTGCCTTCCTTCCCATCCGTGCTTGAGGTATTTCGAGGAAGGACAGACTCGTGATGCCAAGCGGGCGCAGGCGCTGATCCCGGCCGATCCCCACTTGCTTTTTCCATGGCAAGAACCAAATGGGAGAAGGGCCCGATCCTGGCAGGAGGCGTTCGCCTGCGTTTCTGAGCGTCTGGCGCCCTCGGCAGTTCGCCCTGTGATTAAAAACAAGCAAACAAAAAAAAAAAAAACCAAAACCAAAACAAAACCCAACCAGCATAAAATGAAATCCAGGTTCCCTGTGTCAACTTGTCCCTAAGACCTTCCCCGCGCCGACTCTTTCCCTCCTTTAGCCTCGAGCTTCCATTTTTCTTCTGCTGTAAAACCTCCTCCTAGCTGCCCGTCTACGGGGGTCTGGGCAATCCCAGGGCAAGCACGCGTTTAAAAGCAATTTAAATCACATTTATACGGGGTTTATATCTCTATAGATGTATACGTTTAAGGACCATTTTCCACAAAAGTTTGTAAAAAGCGTTTATAAACAGGGAAAGCGCTGGCTGCAGTTGGGTTGCCCAGATTCAGGTGGGTTTTGACTCCATCTCTTAACGCAACGCACCGGCACCGGGTGAAAGTGGAGATGAAATTCCAGGCTTCGTTTGCCACCAGTTTCCCTGGGGGTGGCTGGGCTGGGGGGGGGGACGACCCTGAGAGCCCTCAAAGGCCTGCGTCCCCCTCGCTAGGCTGCAGCGCCGCCATGGCAACGCTGGGGCAAAGGAGGTTTTTTTTACAAAAAAGCTGGAAGAATCGCACCTGGGAAGGCTGGGGTAGGGGAGCTGTGCGGGGCTGTCGGCAGCGGGAGGGTGGCATTGTCCCCTGTCGCCGTCCCTGTCCCTGTCTGCCAGGTGTGTTGTCGTCGTCCCCCCGGAACCCTTGTGCGCCGGAACCCTTGTGCTCCGGAAGCCTTGTGCGCCGGAAGCCTTGTGCGCCGGAAGCTTTGTGCGCCGGAAGCTTTGTGTCCCGGAACGCTTCATTTCCCGCCCGGCCCCTGCGCGGTGGAGGCGAAAATGGCGGCGTCCATCAGCGAGCGCTCTCCTGCCTTGGAGCCTGGCGCTGCGCCCTACGGCAACTTCCCCAATTACTCCCGCTTCCACCCGCCCGAGGGGCGAGTCAGCCTCCTGCCTGGCGGGCTCTTGCGGAGCTTGTTCCCCGCGGCGGCCCGCCCGCTGCTGGGGCTCGACGTGGGCTGCAACTCGGGGGTAAGGGGGCGCTTCGGCGGGCGGCGAGGGGCCGGGTGGGGGGGATCGGCCGAGGGGCAGCAGGTTTGGGGGTTCCTGAGGTGAGGGGAAACGCTGGAGGGGG